>JAKSZP010004048.1:0-199273 GCA_022478985.1 Massospora cicadina | reverse complement strand
AATGATTAGTTGTTGTCATCAGTGTCAATTGGAAAAACCATTCCACAATAGAACCACATACCAGCTGGTCAAACCCCAGTTTGCCTGGCACACCGTTTCTATTGATGTAGTAGGACCTCTGCCAACTAGTACCAATCAATCCAAGTATATTATTGTCACCATAGATCATCTGACTTGGTGGGTGGAGGATAGGGCCATCAACGATTTGGGCGCGGTCACTACTGCCAAATTCATCATGGAGTGTGTTGTACAGTGACATGGCTGCCCGCAATTCATTTTAATGGATAATGGAACCAATTTCACTTTGCACATTCTGCCAAAGTTGAACGAGTTGATGGTGATCCATGGGGTTTTGAACACCCCATATTATCCATAATCTAATGGAATGGTAGAGCGGGTTAATGGAACCTTAGTTAACATCCGCTGTTAATTGGTAAATGTTTGATCCTCAGAATGGAGCGCCCTTCTACCCATGGCTGTATTTGCATACAATATTAGCTATCATTCATCCACTGGTAAGAGCCCATTCCAAATGTTGTATGGTCAACATCTGGCTTTGCCTGCCTTGCTTTATTCTTGTGTAGAGGATACTGGTGGAGTGGACCCCCAGCGTTATTTGAAGACCCTTACAGATACATTGATCAAACTACAATTGGAAGCCTATTCCACCAGTTTGGCAAAGAAGAGTCATGATCAGGCAGTGGATCAGAAGTTATGAAGTGGACTTCCGCTGTACTCCATAGGGGACCATGTTTTATTCCACGATCAGCACGGTTTTGGGGAGGAAAAACAAGCTTTCTAACATCTGGGTTGGTCCATTTGAGATGATTGAAAAGACTGGCATGGATGTTTACACCATCAAGGAACCTGCAGGGAGTCAGATCATCAACTGAGTTCACACAAAGTTTCTTTGAGCCTACAAACAGTGAGAGAATATTGTCCAGTTAAAGGGGGGGATATGTTGGGAAGTTAATATGACTGGATGATATGATAACTATACAATGGATTGGAGGGGAATTGGGGAAAGTCTCGAGACTAACAAAGAGAAGTATATGAGTAATTATCAATTGAAATGGCGACCAATTGGCGAGAATGGTAGATTATGCTGAGATTAGGCTAAATGAGAGTTTTGAATCAAAAAGGGAGAAATGAATAGAAGACAACAAGCTGAGGATGCATCTGGCTTGGGGAATCAAGATATAAAGAGTTACAGAGTGAATTGATGGGGGTTTATTTGAAAAGTAGGTTGTTGCAGAAAGTTCTGCATATTAGTACAATAATAAAGGTCAAAATAAGGGGTGATAGCTCCGTGCAAGAAGTTATTAATTTTATTAAAAAAATTGGCGATCTTCATATCATCTGATTTGGTTGCCCAGTGGCTAATACCCTGTGCAAAACAACTTGGTGGAATCAAGACTAAACGCTGAAAATTAACACCATTTATTGGTGCTAGGAGACAAACACTAATTTCTTAGGGGCCACGTTTCCTGGTTAAACCTACAAACTACCTCCAAACAAGCATAAAAATGTTTTGGTAGCTACAGGAAAATGACTCAAATTATTCAACGCCTCAGAAAAATGATATACAATAGCATGATAATATCAGCTATTTAGCCAGCATCAAAATATCTATTAACATAGTCAGGGATGATCACAATAGATCATTAATCATAATTAATCATCTGATTTAGATCCTTTTGGTGACCTAGGAGTAAAAAAATAGAATTAATTAAGAGTTTATTCTTCTCTGATATGGATTGTGTGATCACTTATAAAAATTACAACACCCCCGCTTGACCAGATTATACAGTTTAAATCTCAAGTCCTTTAATGACTCTCAGTACTAAGATTATGTGGACAATTTTCCAAAACAGACGCCCACCTTTTCTAAGCGATAAGTCATGACACTTGAAGGAATATTATATATGGCCCCTGTTAAATTCAGCGCTAGGGTGTAATCTCTCAAGATCACACGTCAATACACCAAAACTACAAAGAACTGTTTGAAGTTAGTATTTTTGACCAAAACGTAACAGAAGAAACCATATTTTTGTAACAGGTTTTGTTAATGAAAACAAGAGAGCACACTGTAGTATTGTATACTGCCAAAGGCTTACAGGCTCGCTCAAGTAATCCTCCATGTAGGCTGGTACAGTTTTTTAAAAAAATATCCCCTTCCCATATAGCAATTCCGCCCAGATATCCTCCTGTTTTCATATTTCTCATTAGTGCGTTTCATGATTACTAAGTAGTACCCCAGAGGGGTATACGGAAATTGTAATATAAGTCAAGTTGGAAAATGAGTATCTAGGGCTTGAGTCATATCTATTTTTAAATTTTAAATTTATTGTGGGGAAGGCTGACCATGGGATGGACACTTCCGAATATGACTCAGGAAAGACAAACTTAGTACCAGGAAGGCACCCCAGAGAAGCGATGCTATCTCTTGTTGCCAGCGGGAACGCCACTTATGGGGAGGGGAGGGAACGTGTGAAGGGGCCGTAGCCACTATTGAGCACGTGTGGAGGAAGGGGTCTGATTCGATGAACCAGACTGGGAACCAGGAGGAGACCAGCTGTCAGCGACGCGGTGGGAGATATCCAAACATCCACGCTTGAAAGTGGTCCACCAAATGAGACCGGAATTTGTGGACAGCTTCTGGGAGGGTGGGGATGGAGCCAGCGATGGCATCCAAGACAATCGTGTGGATAGTCCACATGGCGATTGCAACCACCAGAGCACGGAGGGAGGGTGGAAGGGGGGAGGCCATTGATAAAGCAAACATATCTCTTGATAGAGTGAAGGGATGCGTTTGATCCTGGCCCATCAGACGTTGGACTTCGCGCCATATCACTTTAGAGGTGGGGCACTTCTCCAGGCGGTGGAACAGCGTTCCATACTGGACACACACGACACAGGATGAGTGTATAGCGTTAGAGCGCTCAGCTGTACAATACACCCGCCTCAGGCAGCGCTACACATGGGAGCGGACTTGAGGCTGCAACAGAGGATGGTGTGCGTATTTCCAGATAGTCTTTTGGGTCTCAGTGGAATAAGGGATGTCCATCATGTCCAGGTAGTCCACCCGGGATAGGACATGGGGTCAAATGGGGATCATGCCATCATGGATGGGTAGCCCCTGTACCTCTTGTGTGAACTGAGGAGAGGGGCGGCCTCTTTGGGTTGTATGTCCGATAATATGAATTCTCCACTCTGCGCTTTGCATGGAGAGTAGGATTCGTTTGTAGTGGGTTTTAGTCCCGTGAGGACCTGTGGCTGATGTGTGTGATGTGAGGTATTTCATCAGGGAGTGGGGGTTTGATGGATTGTTGAGGCCCAAGGCTCAGGAGAAGTTGGAGTGGGCCGCACGGGACCAGTGTTGGGATGGGAGTGTAGGAGCGGTGAAGGCCGCGATCCAGGTGCCCAGGATCTTGGCAGCATGGGCTTTGAAGTCAAGCAGGCCCATGCCACCTTGATGATGAGGGCCAAACATGACCTCTAGCCATACTGGTGGAGGGCGGCCTGACCAAAGCCATCCTTGCAGCAAAGCATACAGGGATTTGAAGAAGCTTGGTGAGAAGGGGATGGCGTGGGCTCCAAACCAGACTTTGGATAGGAGCATAGAGTTGGCAAGAACAACCCTGCCAGTGAGGGTAGTAGGGTGGGCTCTGAGAGAGGCGATTCGCTTCGTCACGTTGTCCAGTATATGGCACTCCATTACTGCTGACGCATATCCGCCTGCCTCCATCCACACGCTCAGATGGCGCACCAGTCCTATGGTAGGACGTGGCATGAAGGGGAGCACCAGTGGAGCGGCGTGTGTTGAGTTAGTAAGGCGTGGACGCGGGCGAGCAGATGGGCTGGGTTGGGAACTAATTGCTGGGGCCCAGCAGTTCTGAAACTGACCAAGGAGGGTGATTTCAGTTTTGGAGGCGTTCAGTGCCGCGTTGCTTACCTGGGAATATTCCTGGATGAGGGCTTCAAGCGCGCATGCATCTTTGTTATTAGACACCCCCACCACGCAATCATCTGCAAATGCCATCATCTTGACTGGGGTTTGGCCTGGCACATGGACCCCAGTGAGTTGGGCATTCACATTTCGCAGTAGTGGGTCAAGGCTGAAGTTGTATAAGAGTGGGCTGAGGGGGTCCCCTTGTCGCAGGCCCCTTTGAGGGCGGACTACTTCCATTAGGAAGCCTGGGCCATGCACTGCCATTGTCGCAGATTCCGTGAGCAGCATCACCCAGTTTATGAAGCGGGGGGGTAGGCGGAATTGATGGAGGCAGGCCCTAAGGTATTCCCAGTTTACTCTATCATAGGCCTATTGTTGGTCCAAGAATACAAGTGCCCCAGAGGCTGTGGACTGACATACATTAGCCAAAGAGTGCATGTTATCCCAAATCGACCTTCTGGGGATGAAACCAAATTGTTCTGGGGAGATGGTGGCAGATGCTACAGTCCCTAAACCGTTAGCCATGATTTTTGTTAAAATTTTGGTGTCTGTGTTTGTTAGAGAAATGGGGCGCCAGTTGGCTAAGTCAAGCTTATCCCCTTTCTTGCAGTGTGACATAAAGGCCTCATGTCCTCCTGGTAGGAGGCGCGTTTCCAACAGGCTTTGGTTAAGTGAGGCTAGCAGCAATGGGGATATATATTTGAAATATTTTTTGTAGAACTCATATGGAATGCCATCTGGGCCTGGGCATTTTCAGTTTGGCACATTGCGAATGGCTGTCCATAATTTGTTTGCAGTAATTAAATTCATTATTTCTGGGTATCAGAAAATGGTGCAGATATGAGCTCGGTCGAGAAATTCTGCCATTTCAGCCAGCTAAATTGGTTCGGCTCGGTATAACTCAGAGTAATATTTTTGCATTTTGATTGCTACTTTGGCCGGTGTGTCCGCAATAGAATTATCCAATCTTCACACCTGTGTGCAGGCCACACTCTGGCGTGGTGCAAAATTTTTTTTAAAGAAGTATGTGGTGCACTTGTCACCTTTAGTGATGCGTGTAGCTCTGTATTGCACAAACCCAATGTTTGTGTTGCCTTTCGAGTGCATTGAGGTGGGCAGCTGCCTCCACCCACTTCCAGCCCTATGCAGGGCTGTATCCTGTGGCCAGAATATTGGACTCCAAGTGGGCCAATTCTGCCAGAGCGCGCGAGATAACCGCTGATGTGGCTTGTGAGCATCTGGAGGAGAGATGGTGATAGTGGTGGATGGTGTCCTCTTTGAAAGTTGCCCATGTGGAAATGGGGTCTGCACAAAATGGTGCAACAAATGATTTTGCCAAAGTTGCCTCTTCCACCCACGTGGAAGATCCACAACGATGCGAGCTCGGGGGGGTGGATTTTGCACCAATGTGGGGCCTTTGCAACTGTGAAGGGTAAGTGGTATGTTATCGAGACCAGTCAGTGGTCAGAGAATTCCATTTTCGTTGTTTTGAAGTGGGAGATGTGGGGTTGGAATTTCGCCAGCATTAGAATAAGGTCGATGCAGGTCATGGACCTTAATTGGCCGTTGTGGACGTGGGGATGCATCATGTTTTTGAGCAGTGGGGCATGTCACAGCAGCGCATCCATTAACCAAGGGTGGCTTTTAGAATGCGTAGTTCTACATGACCCTGTGGGGCGTGGGGTGAGGGTGGCCACCAGTCCATTGGTGAGGTTAGCCAACAGTTCATGTCGCCAACTAGGAAAGAATCGGGGGTAGCGGGAGGGATTTGATTAAGAGAAAAATTCCCCACGCTCATGCTTTCATGTTGGGGTGTAGATGTTGATAACTGTGTGCACAACATCAGCCCACAAGAAAGGTGATGATGAGCACTCGGCCATTTAGGAATGTTTCTGAGGATGTGAATTTAAAAAATTATTTTTCTGAATTAGCACCCCACAGTGCTTTGACCAAAAGGATAGGGATGGGAGGAGCATTGTTTTCCAAGCTTCCTCAAAACTCGTGGACAGTGGGACTCCTGGATGGCCAGGATATCCACGGGTAAATTGTGTTGTAAAACTCAGTTTCCCTAGCCCCGGATGGGAGGCCTTGAGTCCAGCGATATTCAGCATCCCTAGAGTGAAGGTTTCCCCCATTGCACCTTAGGTGTGAGGGGGGGCCCCAGCCCACCAGCCTCACAAGGTCCCCACGGGCTTTCACAGCAGCATGGGTGTTAGCAGCAATGTTATTGGGGGTTTTTGTTAATTTTTTTTGTGGAAAGAGTCGCGTTGGCTTTGGCCTTCGCTTTTTGTTTTCCCAACGTTGGACAAATTTTTTGCGGTGCGGATAAGTTCGGTGCACTGTTGAGCGAGGCAAAAAAAAATTTTCAGTTGGGATAGGTCCCAAGTCAGTTTTGACTGGAGCTTGGGTGCAGCGATTGGGTGAGATTGAATCTCCCATCAGATCATCAGATTGAGTGGTCCACTTGGCATGGGCCTCCCAATCTGATTGGGTGATGGATTCCTGAGTCGCTTCTGCCACAAAGGTCTCCATGTCCTCCTAGCTTTGTGAGTGTGGGATGGTGGTGGTGGCCTTGGCCGCTTCCTGGCCGCGGCCCTATGGGCCTGCTTGGCCTTCTTCTGCTCCTGCGGAGATGGGCTTTACCAATAGGTAGCAGCCTTGTGCTCCCCACAGGAAAGCCTCCTTGGTGCTTGCGGTTGGTTTGTAGTGCGCCTCTCCACTGGCCATGGCCGCTGAGGGGTGCTCTTGGAATATGACGCCCTCCTTAATGGGGCATGCATGCACCTTATGGCTGAACGCGTCACAGTGGGTGCAAATGGGGGGCGCGCTGTCCACGGTTACCCGGAATGGGTGGGTGGTATGCCCTGCAATGTCAATAAAGGTGGAGTGCGGGATCTGGGTTAGGTCAATTATGATCTCCTCAGTTGGGGTCAGAACTGTGATGGCTTTGCCAGTGCACAGGTGTGGCATCAGCGTGAAGCGTTGCATTTTGAAAGATTGTATTTCGCCATATATGGTGAGACCATCTTTCAGGTGTTGCTCCAAAATGTCACATTTTACCATAGTAGCAAAAAGTCAAACGTGAGGAAAATTTGGTTTGATTTTGTCCATCTGGTGCATTTAGTTTCAATGACCCATTACCCTTCAGGGAGGTTGACCACTATGCGCACTGCTGCAGCCTCGTCTGCTGCTATTTTGCTTTTGAAACCCAGGTCCAGCCAACCGTGCAACATGGAGTGAGGTGCAACGTACACCGTGGTCGGGAAAATTTTGTGTACATCTTCACAAAATTTTTCTCATAAGGCCATTTTTTGGATGTCCAGATACACACGGACTCCAAATTCCACCAACGAAAGTGGCTGGGAGTGTGGCATGTTGATGTACTGGTTGCATCGTGCTTGCCATGCGAGTATCTCTGGGGAAATTGTGACCGCCAGTTTTTTGAGATTTTTTTCTATTCTGCTGGATTCTCCGGGGCATTTTTGAATGTTAGAGGCTGTGGGCCTTCCGCCTGCTCCTCTTGCCTTGCTTGCCCAACTGCTCCCAGACTTGAGCGCAGACTAATCTCCTCTGTGAGATTATCAAACTAGATTTAGTCTTTAATTGAATAGGTTGCAAAAGTGTTTGCAACGAGAAAGAAAAGTGGGCTTGAGTCATATCTATAAAGAGACGCAATACACCAGATGCTATACAATTACTGGTGGATGGCTATAAAAATTTAAGTAACCTTTATCAACCAGTTTAAACTGGTATGGGGAAATGTAAATTAGTACACTAAATTAAAATAGGAAAGATATGGTAATTAAGGCCACAGCTTCATTGGACATAAATTAAAGGAGCAAGAGTTGTTCTAGAAGGGATTTAATGATTCATTAGTAGTAATTTGATACTTTAGGTCACTATATATAAAAAAGATGGGCCATGGGCTGAACTATTAGTATTAATAATCAAATCCGCTATCTACTTATTAGTTAACATGGAAATTAAAACCATTAACACAATAGAACTCAGATGATTGGTCAACCCAATTACAACAGCCCCATCTGAACCCATGCCACAAGTCAAGCGGGTTTGGTTGGTTTTTCCACTGAATTACCAGTAATTGTGCCCATTCAAAAAAAGAACCAGGGGGTGGCTACTATCTATAAAGATCTGTTGCTAATTCTTCCTCTTTTTTCCTATTACTAAATTGGACTTTGATGCTTTTTAGATTCATCTCCATTATTGGCTAATCCCATAATCATCATTGAGCCTAAAGAATCTGTGTCTTCTAGTACAAATTGATCTTTTCACTACAATTTCAGATTTTCTCCCAGAATGTATGTTTTTGTTAGGTCAATATTATAAGCCAGTAGTCCTTTTTACTGAGCTAACTATTAGTAATCGCAAACATATCAATCTCTTTTTTTAGCACAAGTGGTGCCCAACCCAAAAAGGGGGAGTCGCCACTTATTGCAAACACTTCAATCTCACATATGAAGAACTCAAAATAGTTTCTGAGGCCCTTTCTGAGGCTCTTAAACCAATTGATATTGATCATTTATAGACTAGGATACTATAGTCTTTGTTATTTGTTTCTCCAGTCAAGTCCTTTTTAGTTGGGCCATAAAGCTTTCAGCCTCTCCCAACTTTCACCATTTCTCTCCCAATTTCAGGAAGCTTGCAGACATCACTTTTAAGATGTTTTTATCTCATTGCACAACTACCTTATATCCAGAGCTTTACTTTGATATTTCCCCATAATGTCTCTGATTGTAGGCTGATTTGTTAACCACCCGCCTGTGTCCTTTGCACCATGCTGGCCCACATGTCAAATGTACTTACTGAAACCTTCTGGCAAACACTCTAGACTCAAGTTCCAGCGCCTGTGACATATACAGATCACATGGGATTATTTATTGATTGCCTCTTCCTTTATTGCTGCTTTCCCCCTCAAGCCAGGGTATCACGTTTAGCCAAATCAGACATTTTAATTTTTTCCTAGTCAATTTTTCACTTGGTTTGGCTCACACTCAGAGATCTTGGCTTCAGGTTAGCTCAGCCCTCACTAGTGTTCGCTCCAAGACTGATTTTGATAACAATAACTTCTATTGTCATTCAACCTCTCTCCCCAAGAGGCTTCAAACATAGAATCATCCCCAAGCCTAGACTACCAAATAAAATAATTATAAATATACTTATTTTTAATTTATTATGATAGCGGAGCTACTTGGCGTTGCTCAGGTTTATTTATGAGCTCACACTGACATAACTTAAAGTCTGTGCCAGCATTATGCTTATTCCACTTTACAAATAGATTCAATGTTGCCCTTGTAACTGGTGAGCTATGTGCCACTACTACACTTGAGCCAGTCAGACTAACAGCTTTTCTTCTGCATTTGTGGCTGGTGAGATCGTTATGTGAAATCTACTTAATAGTCTTCTTAAAGCTCTAAAACTGATTTTGTTTAGTTCTGGGTGAGAAATTTGGTGAAATATTTTATATTTTAACAACTTACAGCCACAGCACACGACCAAATAGATTGACTATCAAATCCATGTCATTCAGTTTATGAGTGTTAGATTTTATTTAAGTAAATTTTTGCTTAGTTTTGGTGAGCAATTGTTTAGTTTTGGGTGAGCAATTTGGTGAATAATTTAATATATTCTCCAATTCTCAACCACTCAACCAAATATATTGTACCTATCAGACTAATTAGTTTCAGATGTCAGTCAGTCAGTCTGTATTTACGTTTGTCAGTTTTTAGTGTTTTATATAGTAGATTACTTTCAGGTGAGAAATTTGGCAAATTATTTGATATATTTGCCTATTTTAAACCACTCAGCCAAATAGATTGAACCTATCAGTTTTAATGGTTTCAGATGTCAGTCATTCAGCGTTAGTGTTTTAATTAGTAGAGGTTTTTTTATTTTAGCTATTTTTTGTTTGTTTTATTTATATATGTATTTATTATTATTGTTAATATAATTATTATTTCTGTACCAGTTTTTTATGAATCTAATATGATCATGGATAAATATATGACCATTGAGGATTTTCAAATGTATTGGTATATATTCAATTCTAAAACTACTTCAAATGGCCCATCCATAAGGAGTCAAGATTATTTCAGAGGTTAAATACATAAGTGTCACAGTAGGATCATTATTTCCAATTATGAATCCTTTGATGGATAGTCATTTTATATCATTTTACTTCTTGGCCAAATTCTTATTTTAAAGGGTATTATCAAATGCTTGGAATTCTAATCAATAGTAATGTTGGCTAATCAATTTATTTATTTGTCATAATTCATCCCCACAGTTAATTCCAAGGCTGGTCAGAAAATTAGTGGTAGAGCTGTTTTCCTTCCATAAAGTAACTTAAAGGGTATTTTCCTTGTTGATAGGTAATATCAGATATTATATATGAGATTGTCACTGAACCTAGTTATGAATGTAGGAAACCAGCTCTTTTGTGCTCGCTGGTGTGTACACCACTGGATCCCACAAAAGCTTTAATAAATATTATAAATTAAACGCTAATAAAATTTTAATTTTTATCATTTTTATTAGGAGCGCGGGAGTAAAATAAAAAGCAATCCCCTTGATATACACTCAATCCATATTTAAACTGATTTTGAGGGTTGGGGGAATTCAAGGATAGTTTTGGAATAGCTTTGAGGCATTCCAAGTTAGGAAGATATGTGAAACTCTTCTATCAGATTATGGGAGACGTAATTTAGGTTTTTGAGAAATATAGTTGGGGTTTTGGGGCATAATGTACCCATGCAGTAAAGTTTTTATGAACTTCAACCAATCACTGCTAGGTAAATTGCTTTCACCCAGGGGACCTCTGCTACGCCTATAAAGGGGTGACCCCCACATAGGTGCTTGGAAGGACCTGGTGGTGGTTGATGAAGTACCTGCTGATGGTTGCCCCAAGATCTGTTGTTTGGTCAGGGAAATCTGACCATTCAAGTTTTCATTAATTGCCCAAGCAGGTTTCATAATGGGATTACCCTGATTAATGGGGTTCCACCATGTATCAGCCAGGGTCTTTTGGCCAATATCCTTGACATTCTCATTAAATTCACTCTTAATAGCATCAGAAAATCGCAAATGGCTGACATTTCCCTTTTCAGCTTAGCTCAACCTAAGACATTCTTATTTACCAGTTGCAAAGGCAAATGTTTGACAATTAAGACCAAGCAGACGTTTTCCCTGAAACCAACTTCTATAGCGTAGCAGCTAAGGTAGTGTTTACTCTCTCAACCGGTCAATTCATTTTTGATCAATATGGGACCAATAAATTCCTTCAATTGTATCACTTGCTCAATAAGGGTATAACAAAGGAAGTAAAGTTTATATCATCTTTGCTCAGGATCACCTGAGAGAAGCCATGCCAATATACAACTTGATCCTAAAATAAACTTCGTTATAATTTTTGCATTGACTTGACTCATTTCTTTATTTTCAAAGCACCTTGTAAGGAGATTGATCATGACAATGATATATCACATCTCAAAGCTTGTACTTAAAGGTCCCATACCATCAATGGACACTATATGTCAGGCAAACCCTGGTCACACTATATGATATCTGACTACATTTTTGTGTAGCTTAAGGAGCTGGCACTCCACGCAACAGAAAAGCAAATATACCACATCATAGTTCAACAATTCCCAATAATTTTGTTTGCAAATATGCTCTAAAGTTTTTCCTGAGGCCGCCATAGCCAATGATTTTATGAGCGGCGCAATTTAATTCTATTTTCTTAGATGGTTTTGGAAACATAAGTCTCTTATTATTTATAATATAGATAACTGGCCATTTTTTTCCATTCCTTCCATGGCGTTCTATAGCGCGGTTTGACTTCCGATGCTTGTTTTTCAATTCTCTTATTACAATTTGCTCAAGTAGGTCATCAGCACAATCTTGTAAGCAAGGATTGCCAGCAATCTGAATGATCTATTGGCGCTTTGGTTTCTATCATTGGTGCAATTTTCTATGTCATAGTCATAGGTCTTCAATTTTAAGGACCATTGTGCTAGTCTCCCCTCAGGTTCTCCTCATTTATTCAACCAATGGAGAAATGCATGATCTTTTACAGCCTTGAAATGCATTCCATGAATATAAACATGATATCGCTTGGAATCCTATAAAACTGCAAGACACTTGCACTCAGTTATTGTATAGTTTCTTTTGGCATTTGTTAATGTATAGCTGACATAAGCCACTGGGTGATAACCCTCTTGTTCGTCAACTTGACTATGTATGACACCTATTGCCCAAAGTAACACATCCAATTGTATATATACAGCTGATCAAAAAAACATATTCGATATTAGGCTCATCGTCAAGTATCTTTATAATTTTTCAAATGCAACTTGCGTCATTTCATTCCATTCAAACCCTTTTTTGGATCCTTAAGAAGATAGAATAATGGATTTGCTATTTTGAAAAATCCTAATGAATCAGCAATAATAGCCAATCATTCTCATAAAGACTTGGACACTGCAAATTATCTTCACCAATAACATCCGCTCAGTAGCTTTAACCTTCTATTTTTAAGGTTTAAATTCATCTGCGTTTATAATAATACCCAATTCTAGCTCTTCCTTAAAGAAATGACATTTTTGGGGCTTGGTTTTGGGATTGGCAGAGACCATTTCCCTGAACGATTCCTTAAAAGTTGCAAGTGATCCGTGAACCTTTGACTAAATACATTAATGTTGTCTAGATATATTGAAAACTACAGGATAGTTTGATATAACGAATGGGATTAATCCAATTGTTTCACCTTGACTCATGGGTCAGATTTTTCAAAATCCTGAGTCAAATTGCTGAAAGGTTTTTGTTTGGGCGCTGAGCTGTTCCACGCCTGAGCCATTCTTTAGACTTGCAAGAGCCTAAATAATGGTGCAGGAGAGGCTCCCCAGAAAGGCGACCTTAAAGGTTGAGCCCATGCAATTACAAACTTTGTTTAGAATTATCTAATATCTATAAATTTTACCATGAGCTGGGTTACTCCTGTGGCTCTAAGGCCACCTTTACCTTGTCTTATGGCAGGCCGCAATGCATCAAGTTTTTGTTGCATGAACAAAAACTTGGGTTTTTTAAGGCTTAATCTCCCCAGACTATCCCATCTTTTAATTTGTGGCGCTCAAAGTGCATAATTTTTGGGATGCTCAAGAGCGTCATTTTTTATTCAATAAAAAATAAATGAGGTTATTTCTGGGATTTGCTACCTCACTTAACTATTTCACTTTTTTCTCGTTTCAAAGACCCTAATTCAAAGGTTTAATTCTTTAGTTGCATGAGGTACTGACACTTACCTCAAGAGTCTAACCTCGCATTAGACATTCTTTTGACTTCAAAGATCAGCGTCAAACTGAAGGCATGATGGCGATCAGAAACTGAGAGTTTTTAACAATTACACTTAAGGTCAGACAAGATAGTATATAGCCCATTGAAAAGTCGTGGGTGTGTTAAACAAGCCTTGAGGCATCCTTGTAGGTTGGTAAAGTCCCTGTACAATATTATGGTATACTTCTCCTGGTCCTCAGATGGCATATTGATCTGCCAGTATTTTAAGATTAGGGTCATTGCCAAAAAAATTTTGCTCTGCCTAACTGAAATAATTCATAATCAATTCTTGGCAAAGGGTATAATTAATCTTCATAATTTCATTGAGATAAAAATTGTCAAATAAAACTCCTTTTGACCCATCCTTCTTCTTGTCAATCAATATTGGGCTAGCCCATGGAGTATACAAAGGCAAAAGCAACCTGTACTCCAACAGCTTCTTTATTTCCTAGGCAACCATAGCCTAAGCTGCTCTGGATCTCTTAAAAGGCCTCCATTAACTAATTTGGCCTCTCTGGTGTCAATTTAAATTGATGCATTTTCTTCTCACCCTATATTGCAGTTGTCTTGCATAAGAATAATTAAATACCATGTAAATAAGGCTAGTACTTCAAGCTGTTGATCTTCTGTCAATCTAGTTAATTGTTAAATTGCAATTAACATATGTATACTTTCAGAAGACTCTGGAAATACCATTTCTTTTGAAACCCAATTATTTGTAAAGAACAATGCTCCATTATGGGAATCATCTTAGCATATGCAACTACTTGATTTTTCTTGATTCCAATTGGAGTTTTCCAAGTCTAGCTAGTAAGATACAAATCTTTCTATGACTAGGAATTGAAATCCCTGAAGATATCCAAGTTACAATTCTCTCTTTTGCACTAGTGGTGTCCAACCCAAAAAATAAAAGCCGCCACTCATCTTTATATGCAAATGGGCCAAACAAAGGGAATATTAGAAAAAATAAATTTCTAATATGGCACCTCAGCTAAAAGCCTAATGAGCCATATTGGAAGGTAAGGAAGCTTTGGGGAAGCTTTTGTTTGGCGCCCGCTTTAGCTGGCGGACCATGGCTGACAGCATAGGGGTTGGGGCATCAGCAGCATGCGGCATAAGGAGGTATAGCTGGGAATTATCTTTGTTAATAAGATTGGCGGTATTTATTGCCTCAACGTATTGAGCAAGTTGATGCTCAGCAAAAGTGATTAAAGCAGGCACACAAGGGAATGACTTGATGTGATGGCAGGTTTGGGCATAATTGGGGTCAAACATCAAAGTTCTTGCCACATCAATGCATGCATGACTCGCACCAAAAGCAAGCTCTTTGATTTCATATTTTGCATCTTCTTCAAACTCATGAGGAGAATTGGGGATAGGAATACCCTCAACAGGGGGCTCCATCGCCTCATGAAGATGTTGACGGAGGAGAGTGTTGGCAGGGGCAGCAGCTGCTTTCACTGCCATTTTATTTATATTTTTATATACTAGATAACCGTTTAGGCCAAAAATGTTATGGATGCGAATTGGGAGGTTTGACAAAAAAATTTTCAAGACGAAATCAGGCTTAACATTATAAGTCTAATAAGTTTCATCAATACATTCAAGCGCTTCAAACGGAAAAAATTGGCTAATACCATCCCAGCCACCATAATTGAAGGGGTGGCAGCAACTGATTGGCTGTGCACTGTTGACCATAGCAGCTCAACTGAAACTGGTTCAGCCATCAACTCAGGATTCCATAATCCAGTCAAATTGTTTGAGTTTTTAATTTTTTTTAGACTTTGATTGGCTGCCACCTTGAAAGAGGTGCCAGAATTTGCTGAGTTTGGGGGCAGGAGGATTGAGCTCCATTCAAAAAATTGGGATGACCTGGATGCTGACCCAACGCCAGAGTGAGGAGCAATAGAAGCGGTGGATGTGGAAGCTGAAGGGCACTTGCGCTTTAAGTGATCAAGCTCTAAACACAAGGGGCAAATGGCGCGTCCATTCTTGATGTGCACCTAAAATGGGTGATCAGGGGTGGATATTATCACCATGCGGGGAGGAATCATGAGAGTGGGTATTTCAATGGAATGGGCATATTGTTACAAAGGCCCATGGCCCTGCTAAATGATCTGCCCCGTTGGGAACCATGAATTGAAGCATGGGGTCTGCACTGTAAATGGCCAATATCTCCATGATTTAATGGCAGAGGCGTTCCAGGGAAAGATGGGAGAGCAACTTAGCAATTTGAACCACAATAGTGGCATCAGATGGGAGCTGTATGTTAATGGTAGGGATAGATATATTTTTGAAAATGATCGGCATCTTTGATGCTGCCAATGCCTGGGCCTCATACCTGAAGCCCAGGTCAGATAACCCTTGAAAAGGTGTTCTATATAAATTCAGCAGGTTTAAAAACTACCATGGCCATCTCCATGATGGACACACTCATGTATGGGAAAATATTTCCATACTTGACCTGTAGGAAAAAATGCAGGTTCCTCTGTGGGAGCACCAAAGGGCTCTGGAGCACTACCTGTGAGGTCAGGAAATGGTAGGCTAAGTTCTGGGGTAGGACACAACGCCCAGTGGTATTGGGAACGTTAGCAGAGCTATCCCAGGCACACTTTGGTGGTGGCCAAAGAATACCAGAAGGCGGCGCACTATCACCCCACACCAGGGCAGCAGGCGTCAATCATACTGACTTTGTTTTTGGGCTCAATTTAAGTGGCTGTTTTTATAGGATTAAAAAAACTCAAAAATTTGGCTTCAAATAAATTATAAAAGCAAAATAAAGGATACCCTTAGGTACAATTCTCAATCTAACAAAGAGTCTCAATCTCAACATATAGCTGCTCTAGGATTTCCAACTTCAGTCCAGTATCATCCACTTTCCGCATCCCAGGCAGAATGGTCAATCTCTTTAATCAGATTAGAATACCATGGTTTTTGCTCACATGTTTTGAAATAGCTGTATTTTCTTTCCAACTAGTTTATAACCAACATGAATGATGCCATCTTTAACACCAAGTTTAAAAAAATATATCTAAGGGGAGCTGTAAGTCCAGGGTAACGTCCCCTGTGCGTGGATCAGGCAATCTTCCTGTTTCTTAATAAAAAGGGTCCAAAGAGGGCATCTGTACCCCTTGTTACCCAGGGAGGCCTCTCCCACATGGTAGATGAGCGCTGGGTAACAACTCTCCTTCTTCAGATTCCTCCCTAGTACCTTCGCTCACCTCAGCTGAACTTGTCTGTTAGATTAAGGAAAACTGCACTGAGATCACCAAATCAAAGTTGAAGATTCCAAAGCTGATGAAATTTAAGCCTGATGATTGGTTAATTTATACTCAAAAAGGGACAAATGTCAAATTATCAGCTAATATTGTGGACGATTTTGACTCAGTCACCAATATGATTGCTGATGCCAACCCCCTCTCAAAATCATTGAGGATGATCCCCGATGTGCAGATGGTATCTTCAGAAACCATCGCTGACAGTTCAAAACCCCTATCCAGAAAATCAGGAGTTGCGGCTGATGCAACTCATTTGACTGAACAAACGTCCCAGTGACTGGGCATGGTTGGGTTGGGCATCCTGAACCTGTTTCCAACCAAACTGGGACTGCCCCTATGTGGGGTGGCCCTGGGGATTTCCCGTTGCTCATCAGTCCAGATGCCATCATTACAACCAACAGAAATTCAGTTGAGTCTCAGTTCAGGCATTTGAGGTTGAACTAACAGTGACTCAGCCTGCCGCTGAATCCTCTGATATCAGTTCCAATTGAGATTATCTTCCCCGTTCCCCAAAAAATTCAATGAGTTAAGTGAATTTGGGGGACCTAATCCCTGCTTGGACTCACTATAATTGAACACTATTTAATCAGTGGCATTGCACTGAGAAAATTGTTGGTCAATTTTCTTCCTTTATCTTTCCAATAAATATCCTTTTCTAATTTCAGTTTTTATGTTGAAAAATAAACTGCCTTTTCTGCCAGTATACTAACCCCCTCAGGGTTTATGGCTGGGTTCATCTGGTATTTTACTAGGCGTCTAAATGAGATTATGGCTCATACATGTTTATTGTAGGAACCCCTTCCTAGTTCCATAACCGTCATACCAGCAGCAGTGCTTCTGAAATTCTGGTTTTCCATCTGGGTGCTTCGGCACTCAGGCTGGCAGTCTGGTCTAAATTTAACTTGCTGTTTTCCTGACAGGAGCATCAACTTTACAATGTTAAATCAATGGCAGCGTCTAACCCAAGATCATCAAAGTATTCTCTCCCAAAGTTGCACTTTACTCCATACTTTTTATATAAATTCAACGCCAATGAGAACATCATATTCTTAGGTTAGACTATTGCCAGCTTAGACATGACCAGGTTTCTAAAACTAAAAGTGAAATGCACTATAAGCCCATAGGAAAGGGTGGTTAGCCAAGCGGGTAAAACTTCTTTCACCCTTAGTGAAGGTTTTGAGTTCAAAACCTGTACTTTCTAGAAAACATTCCTGGTGTGGTATATTTGTCTCAAGGTCAACCCACCTCAAATAATTTTATAAGCCCATAGGAAGTAGTAGGGTTAGGCCCAGCTGTCCCATACTGCTTTTGATGCGCTATATCTGGCAAAATTTCCAAACTTTTACAAGTTTAATAGAAACAATATTTATTATAGCACCACTAATGATAATGGTTTCTCTTCTACTTGGTTAATTAAATTGCCAACATAAGTACATATAGAGTATTGTGAAATATTGTTTACTGAATGTATGGCAGCATTGGTTTCTGAATCCATAGTATGAATAATTTAGGCGGATTTGTCAGGAAATGATTCCTTGACAGTAGTGATAGGATTTTTACATTGACGTCTTTCAATTATTTAGTAAATTTGTCCTCATTGTCAGAGCTTTAGGCCTTTTCCAATGATTGGCAAGCATAGGGTCAAGCAGCCTCTTATATAAATTTATGATCATCTTCTTTACTCTTGCACAAGTTATTGCATCGAATTTAGATCCATTCCCTGATGGAATAATTGTAAACCAGTTCACCACCAAACAAGTAAGAGATGTCAATTTCCTAACACTTATTGGTAGAACTGGGAAACCCGCAGATCTAGATGTTTCTCATCTAGACCGCAGGGACTTTTCCTGAATCCTCATTGACATCATTTTCTTTAACTTGGACAAGGTTCACTTGGCACTTCGTTAACTTGCTCCAGCACTGAGCAGAATAATGACATGTATTTTTGAATCTGGCACAAGTAATGCGTGACTTATTGTTAATCATTTTAGTCCTTTAATTTTTTATTTGATTACCAAAATCATTTTTAGTTCAGGGTTCTTTGTTGCATTTTTGTTAAAATCTGGTTTGAGGTTTAAAAACTTCAATTTTATGCATAAAAAGTTGAGGCCAATACTCTCAAGTACTCAAACATTTGAGAGGTATTAAAGTTGTTAGTCAACGCTAACACCATAGATTGGTGTAAATTCTGATAAGGTCAGAGCGTTGCTTTCATTACAATGCAAGAATCAAATTTGCTCACGGTGTTAGCTCCAGTCAAGGTTTGTGCCTCATGATAGAAGCAAGTGGCAAAATCTCCCACGGTTTCATCTTTCCAGATTGTTTCCCCATAAACTCTTGCTTTTTACTACCAAATTTCTTCATGACCGCTGCTTTCGCCTCATTATATGAACAGTTATCCCCCTGCAACTGAGGCAATACCAGATTCTGGAAATCAGTATCCAAGCTATTGAGCATCGTAACAGCTTTGTGGTGATTGCTGCATCCAGACATAGTCATTTAAAATAATATGAATAATATTGGGGCATTATCCCAATGAAAATTAGGCAATTTTGGGTAGCCTAAAATTCTTCTGTTACTTTAGGATCATTTGCAGAATGAGTAGTGCAGCTAGCTTCTAAGCTCCAGTTGGGTTGTTATGTGGGTCATCACCAAAATGGTGGCAAAAGCACTTTGCATACTATGGGTAGGATGAATGCTCTAAGTTAACTTTTTTCATATAAATCGTGGTTACCCAATTTAGTTTCCACCTGAGCACAAGTACAATTATGTGTTTCCATCTCTTGTACTTGTCTCAAGAGTTGACTATGCTTCTCCCATAATAAATAATCTTGTCTAGATTCTCCTTCAAATGCAGTTTTGAACATCAGCAGATCCTTAAAAACTTTGGTGTGTTCTACTCTAATTCAAAGATTTTCCCAAATAATAATTACTATCTTTACAACAAAGTTAATTTCTCCTTCCACCTTAAAAATTTGTTCCTCTACTTTGGTTAGGTCAGCCTGGGCTACCAACATCAGGGTGTTCTGGTTAGCGCTCTCCAATACCTTCCATAACTGCTGGATTTCACCCTGGATGGAGGACATGGTATTCATACTTCAGTAAGGCTCAACTACCCCTGTAGTGAGCATCAAATAAACTATCCTGTTAACTTTAATTCACAGGTTTGTACTTGCTGTAAGAACAATGAGGATACTAGTCATATGGAGATAACTATTAATTTAAGTCTTCTTTATAAGTGTCTTCAACCCCACTAAGTACAATCTTACTATGGCTTATAAAATTAACTAAGAAATATTATTCCCTCCATCTCTTCAGTTTAAAAAAGTAAAATATACTAAATATCTTAAAATCTTTTTTATTTTATTAAACTGCAGCAAGCTGACCAGGGGACATATAATACTGAAACAGAAACTCCAAAACTAAACCACCAAAAACATGAACCAACCGCCCTTATTAAGCTGCAAGACACAAAAGGAAACGAGAGAAATAACCTAACAGGTGGTACAGCAGTGAGCTGCTTATCCCTCCATGGTGGAGGGGGAGGGGGATCAGGCGGATCATCATCAGGCTCAGCATTGTAGAGGCGGATCAATGCTGAGAGAAAGGGTTTGGCATCCCTGAGATTAAGGTTGAGGTGCAGTAGACGTTGAGATCAACAATTTGGGCCTGGATCAAAGCCTCTATGAGTTTGGCAACATGGTGTTCAGCCTGGATGCGGGCATCAGGAAGTTGTTCTAATTTTGCAATATTGGCTCTGGTGATATGTGAGGATGAGGAGAAATCTGCCAGTTCAGCAACACGTTTGACGGCGGTGGTGGCAGTTTCATAGAGGCGTTGGATTTCCTCTTGTGCAGTAGGAGGAAAATTGGAGGGGAACAAGGGTGGTGCAGCCATTTTTTAAAATCTGTGACAGATTTTGCCACATCTCTGTGAAAACGACGATTTTTGGGTGCAGCCACCACGGCCTCAGCAAGCTGGTGGTTGCTTCAGTATGGGACAGCATTGGTTTTGGGGACATATTGTTTGGGTGGGAGTGGAGCATCAAAGTATGAATAAATAATTGGGACCATCTAGTACTAAAAAAGTATGAATTTTTAAAAGGTTCTAAATAGATTGGTTTAGCTAGAGGTGGGACAATTTCACCTTATTTGGACACTTCATCTAATAGGTCCCAGGGATTTTGGTTGATTTGGTAAAATCTGGTGATAGGTGTCCGTGGTTGGGTAAGTTTTTGGATGGAAAATTTTATGGATTGAATATGGGTCCAAACCTGCTCCCAATTGGTTGAATAAGGTGTAGATTAGCCAGCTTGGATTTGGCCAGCTTAAATCTGGGTTGCTTGATTTTGTTGCTGATTCATCAAGCGCTCAACCTGGGAGGTGGGGAAGCCAAAATTTCCCACTTGAACGCTGTTGGTGTGGCCTCATGGGTGGAATTGGCCGTGTTTGCAAGGTTTGAATTGTATCACATGTTCTTTTGTGTGGTCCAACTCATGGAAGAGGAGGCAAATAGTGCGACCATTGTCAATGTGAGCCCAAAAGAAATGGTCAGGTGTGGATGGGATGTAAGCATGCGGTGGGATGTTCTGGGCCATGTTCAGCTGGTGGGGGTAGATAGTGGCTATTTTCCAAGGTGCTGTGAGGTGCTCAGCACATGGGACAGTAAATTGGAGGATGGGTTTTTGGCATAAGTGAACAGCCTCAACATCAACTCCTCATACAGTGTTTGAGGGGTAAGGTGTGAGGGGAGGTTTGCAAAGGTCACCAAAAGTGTGGTATCATCTGGGAGACATGTTTGGGCGGTGGTAATGTGGGTATTTTTGTATATAAAGGGCGTAGCTGCTGCTGCAGCCACGTCCTCTTTGGTGGGAAAGCCTATATCAAATAGCCCTTCTAAGAACGGAAGTCTATAATACCTGCTGGTGTGAAGGTGGCAGCTGCTAGCTCAATATCTCTTTTTCAGCATATGGGAAGAGATGTCCATATTTGACATGGAGGCTAAAGTGGATAGTGGATCAAGGTAGGGCTAAGGGATGGGTGCAGGTTGGGTGGACTCATTCAAGGTTGTGCTAAGTCCCTTGGAGGGACATAGCAGCCAGATGTATTTTGCAGACTGGATGATTTAGTCCACACACGTTTGCCTGTGGGGCAGTAAATGCTAGCGGGTGGAGCACCGCTGCCCCACACTGGGGCAGCAGGTGGTGGATCTGAGGACATAAATTGGGAGTTTGATGCTGTGAGGCGGTGATGAAAAATCAGCCTGTTTTCAAAATCGCTCAAAAATGATGTCAAGCAGAAAGAAAAGCTAAATATTTAAAATCTTGATTATACTTTTTATTAGAAGGTACTAGGGGTTTTATAGGGTAAAAGTTGCACAACTTTTATATGGCTCACTGAAGATTAATTACTCATCATCTATAAAATCTAACCCTTTGAGATCAACTTCAAAACGTAGCGGGTTCCATCGCCTTAGTCAACCCCTTTAATTCAACCTTTGCAGTTTGTGTTCATCTATTGGTGTTAGGAACCATACACCAATTTCTTAGGGGACATTTTGATTGTTTATCCTAAAAACTACTTACAGAAAAAGCGTTAAAATGCTTTTGTAGCTTCATAAAAACGACCTTAATTATTTGGCGCCTTAAAACTGAACAATTCATAGTACTAATCCAGATATCAGCTATCTAGCTAGCATCAAATTACCTATTAGCATTGCCAGGATGATCAATAAATCATTAATTGTAACCAATCATTGGAATGACATATATTATTGAACTACTAGAAATCTATATAAAATAAACTAGATATTAGTATACTCTGTGATAAATATTTTGTCCATTACATTAATTTCCTTGCCAATTTTGGAAATAATTATTGATCAATAATGGGAACCACTAAGTGAATGCAGAGAGTTCTACAGTTATACCATGAAAGTGTACCATTAAGAAGAAATTCAAGAAGATTTGACCCTGGAGAGTGTGTACCAAAATAAACAACAAATTGAAGATGCATATATCTACACTAACTAATGAGCTAAGATGAGTCAGATCATCGCCAGCACAGGAAATACTAGGGATCTGGATATTACTCAAGTGGATAATAAGTTGAAGTCGTTGAAGAGTGAGAACAATGAAACTGTACAGAGCCTAAACTTAGTTTTATTAAGATGGAAAGCCATGACATTCATTTGGATCAACTTTAAGCAGGACATGGACACCATGAAAGTTTAACATCTCCCCCTCTCAGACCTTTACCAACTTTGGGAGGACATACTACCACTATTAATGCACTAGATATGGTGGTACAACTACCACGTCAGATTGTACCTAAAGAAAATTCCAATTTCTGCTCATACTACAAGATTAAGTTCGCTCATGTTAGGGGAACTATAGCTTGATTTCTTCAGTTATACAAAGACAGCATGTAAGGAGTCAGTGACAACAGAAAAATAGTCAAGTACAGATTTGTATGAGCTGAGATGCACAAGAGGTTCTTAGAGCTACACTTCACCCCTCATAACACTTGGGATGAAATAAAATAGATCCTTATTGCCAAGTTGGAATCAAACAAGACGTTAGATATATAAAACAAGGATTACTCATCATGAGAATAGAAAAATCTGGATCAATTATAGCTATGCATACTGGTTTACCCCAAGGGAAACAGCTTTGGACTAGTGGAGCCTCGGACCTGGTCATTGCAAAGACCATCTGGCTTAGTTTTCTGGAATCACACCTACAACTCCTGATGCACATGACTTTGGATATAAATTCGCTGAGTCCCTGGAGGCATAAAGGAGGACTTTATTGACGATAAATCTGCATAAAATACAAATTTAAGACACCAGAACCATGAGAATTATTAACAACGTCAAATTGATAGAAAGGCCGCTTATGTTAATCAAAGTCAAGAAGATAAGCCTAAGGAGAAGGCTTACTGACCAGTATAACAGAAGTGCCCAAATTCTGCCAAGTTTAAATGCAACAACTGTCATCAAGAGGGATATTTTTGTAGACGTCCTAATATAAAGGAGGATAATTAGAAAGAACCTAAAAGAGGAGGTCGTAGTATCAGTTAATTGGGTCTTACACCACATAATGGAATTAATGAAGAGGAGCTTGGGTCACAGGTTATTATAGAACTATAATAGTGGAGCTCTAAGTGAAGTGGTTGTTCTCGTCTTCTTCAAAACTAACCAAGTGAAGTTTGATCCTACCAAACAGTTTAACTTGGTTCAATCTTCTAATACTACTCAGATCATTGTTTGTATATTGAATGGCGAGAATCATGTGTATACCAAGTTCAATAATATTACAATTTAAGACTTTTGAGCGATTTTAAAAACAGTTAATTTACCACCGCCTCACTACATCAATTACCCAATCTATGTCCTCAGATCCACCACCTGCTGCCACAGTTTGGGGCAGAGGGGCTCCACCCACTAGCATTTACCACCCAGCAGGCAAACGCATGCAGAATGGCTCATCCAGTCCGCCAAATACATCCAGTCGCTATGTCCCTCCAAGGGACTTAGCACTCCACCTTGCACGAGTCCACCCAACCTGCACCCATCCCTTAGCCCTACCTTAATCCACTATCCAATTTAGCCTCCATGTCAAATATGGACATCTCTTCCCATATTCTGAAAAAGAGATATTGAGCTAGCAGCTGCCACCTTCACACCAGCAGGTATTATAGACTTCCGTTCTTAGATTGATGTAGTGGGGCGGTGGTAAATTAACTTTTTTTAAAAATCGCTCAAAAGTTTTAAAATTTTAATATTTTGAATTTGGGTATACACATGATTCTCCCATTAATTAAAAACAATGATCTAGTAGTATTAGAAGATTGAACCAAGTTAAACTGTTTGGTAGGATCAAACTTCACTTGGTTATTTTTGAAAAGAAAAGGAACAACCACTTCACTTAGAGCTCCACTATTATAGTTCTATAAAACCTGTAAACTCCTCTTCATTAATTCCATTATGTGGTGTAAGCCCCAATTAACTGATACTACGACCTCCTTTTTTAGGTTCTTTCTAATTATCCTCCTTTATATTAGGACGTCTAAAAAAATATCCCTCTTGATGACAGTTGTTGCATTTAAATTTGGGCAGAATTTGGGCACTTCTGTTATACTGGTCGTAAGCCCTTTTTATTTCTTCTTACTTTGATTAACTAAGCGGCCTTTCTATCAATTTGACGTTGTTAATAATTCTCATGGTTCTGGTGTCTTAAATTTGTATTTTATGCAGTTTTATCGTCAATAAAGTCCCCCCTTTATGCCTCCGGGGACTCAAATTTTTTCCAAAGTCATGTGCATGGAGTTGTGGGTGTGTTTCCCAAAACTAACCCAGATGGTCTTTGTGACCAGGCCCGGGGCTCCACTAGTCCAAGCTTTTTCCCCTTGGGGAAAAGTATGCATAGCTATAATTGACCCAGTTTTTTCTATTCTCATGATAGTAATCCTTGTTTTATATATCTAACGTCTTGTTTGATTCCAACCAATAAGGATCTATTTTATTTCACCCCAAGTGTTATGAGGGGTGAAGTGTAGCTCTAAGAACCTCTTGTGCATCTGTCATAAATCTTTTGACTTTTTTTCTGTTGTCACTGACTCCTTACATGCTGTCTTTGTATAACTGAAGAAATAAAGCTTAGTTCCTAACATGAAAACAATTTTGTAGTATGAGCAGAAATTGGAATTTTCTTTAGGTACAATCTGACGTGTGCTGTACCACCATATCTAGTGCATTAATAGTGGTAGTATGTCCTCCCAAAGTTGGTAGCTATCCTGAGAGGGGGAGATGTTAAACTTCAATGGTGTCCATGTCCTGCTTAAAGTTGATCCAAATGAATGTCATGGTTTTCCATCTTAATAAAACTAAGTTTAGGCTCTGTACAGTTTCATTGTTCTCACTCTTCAACGACTTCAACTTATTATCCACTTGAGTAATATCCAGATCCCTAGTATTTCCTGTGCTGGCGATGATCTGACTCATCTTAGCTCATTAGTTAGTGTAGATATATGCATCTTCAATTTGTTGTTTATTTTGGTACACACTCTCCAGGGTCAAATCTTCTTGAATTTCTTCTTAATGGTACACTTTCATGGTATAACTGTAGAACTCTCTGCATTCACTTAGTGGTTCCCATTATTGATCAATAATTATTTCCAAAATTGGCAAGGAAATTAATGTAATGGACAAAATATTTATCACAGAGTATACTAATATCTAGTTTATTTTATATAGATTTCTAGTAGTTCAATAATATATGTCATTCCAATGATTGGTTACAATTAATGATTTATTGATCATCCTGGCAATGCTAATAGGTAATTTGATGCTAGCTAGATAGCTGATATCTGGATTAGTACTATGAATTGTTCAGTTTTAAGGCGCCAAATAATTAAGGTCGTTTTTATGAAGCTACAAAAGCATTTTAACGCTTTTCTGTAAGTAGTTTTAGGATAAACAATCAAAATGTCCCCAAGAAATTGGTGTATGGTTCCTAACACCAATAGATGAACAATAAACTGCAAAGGTTGAATTAAAGGGGGTTGACTAAGGCGATGGAACCCGCTACGTTTTTTGAAGTTGATCTCAAAGGGTTAGATTTTATAGATGATGAGTAATTAATCTTCAGTGAGCCATATAAAAGTTGTGCAACTTTTACCCTATAAAACCCCCTAGTACCTTCTAATAAAAAGTATAATCAAGATTTTAAATATTTAGCTTTTCTTTCTGCTTGACATTTTGAGCGATTTTGAAAACAGGCTGATTTTTCATCACCGCCTCACAGCATCAAACTCCCAATTTATGTCCTCAGATCCACCACCTGCTGCCCCAGTGTGGGGCAGCGGTGCTCCACCCACTAGCATTTACTGCCCCACAGGCAAACGTGTGTGGACTAAATCATCCAGTCTGCAAAATACATCTGGCTGCTATGTCCCTCCAAGGGACTTAGCACAACCTTGAATGAGTCCACCCAACCTGCACCCATCCCTTAGCCCTACCTTGATCCACTATCCACTTTAGCCTCCATGTCAAATATGGACATCTCTTCCCATATGCTGAAAAAGAGATATTGAGCTAGCAGCTGCCACCTTCACACCAGCAGGTATTATAGACTTCCGTTCTTAGAAGGGCTATTTGATATAGGCTTTCCCACCAAAGAGGACGTGGCTGCAGCAGCAGCTACGCCCTTTATATACAAAAATACCCACATTACCACCGCCCAAACATGTCTCCCAGATGATACCACACTTTTGGTGACCTTTGCAAACCTCCCCTCACACCTTACCCTCAAACACTGTATGAGGAGTTGATGTTGAGGCTGTTCACTTATGCCAAAAACCCATCCTCCAATTTACTGTCCCATGTGCTGAGCACCTCACAGCACCTTGGAAAATAGCCACTATCTACCCCCACCAGCTGAACATGGCCCAGAACATCCCACCGCATGCTTACATCCCATCCACACCTGACCATTTCTTTTGGGCTCACATTGACAATGGTCGCACTATTTGCTTCCTCTTCCATGAGTTGGACCACACAAAAGAACATGTGATACAATTCAAACCTTGCAAACACGGCCAATTCCACCCATGAGGCCACACCAACAGCGTTCAAGTGGGAAATTTTGGCTTCCCCCACCTCCCAGGTTGAGCGCTTGATGAATCAGCAACAAAATCAAGCAACCCAGATTTAAGCTGGCCAAATCCAAGCTGGCTAATCTACACCTTATTCAACCAATTGGGAGCAGGTTTGGACCCATATTCAATCCATAAAATTTTCCACCCAAAAACTTACCCAACCACGGACACCTATCACCAGATTTTACCAAATCAACCAAAATCCCTGGGACCTATTAGATGAAGTGTCCAAATAAGGTGAAATTGTCCCACCTCTAGCTAAACCAATCTATTTAGAACCTTTTAAAAATTCATACTTTTTTTTAGTACTAGATGGTCCCAATTATTAATTCATACTTTGATGCTCCACTCCCACCCAAACAATATGTCCCCAAAACCAATGCTGTCCCATACTGAAGCAACCACCAGCTTGCTGAGGCCGTGGTGGCTGCACCCAAAAATCGTCGTTTTCACAGATATGTAGCAAAATCTGTCACAGATTTTAAAAAATGGCTGCACCACCCTTGTTCCCCTCCAATTTTCCTCCTACTGCACAAGAGGAAATCCAACGCCTCTATGAAACTGCCACCACCGCCGTCAAACGTGTTGCTGAACTGGCAGATTTCTCCTCATCCTCACATATCACCAGAGCCAATATTGCAAAATTAGAACAACTTCCTGATGCCCGCATCCAGGCTGAACACCATGTTGCCAAACTCATAGAGGCTTTGATCCAGGCCCAAATTGTTGATCTCAACGTCTACTGCACCTCAACCTTAATCCCAGGGATGCCAAACCCTTTCTCTCAGCATTGATCCGCCTCTACAATGCTGAGCCTGATGATGATCCGCCCGATCCCCCCTCCCCCTCCACCATGGAGGGATAAGCAGCTCACTGCTGTACCACCTGTTAGGTTATTTCTCTCGTTTCCTTTTGTGTCTTGCAGCTTAATAAGGGCGGTTGGTTCATGTTTTTGGTGGTTTAGTTTTGGAGTTTCTGTTTCAGTATTATATGTCCCCTGGTCAGCTTGCCTCAGTAAAAAAATAATAAGATTACAATATAAGGTCGCAGCTCACCTGAGGCTTTAATGTTGTCCTGCCTATCTGAGGAGTTAGAAGGATTCAGTCAGACAGTCATTGACATTGTACCGCGGGCAAGGGTAATTTCAAGAGCATTACAAAATTGGCTATCATTATACATAAGTTGAAAGACTTAGTAGAACTGAATACTGGCGCTCCAGTCAACATCTTGACTTTCAAGCTCATAAAGGATTAGAGTTTTCCCCATATATTAACTATCAGGGCGCTTATATAACTGCTGGGCCTGATTCATACAAAGCACTAGTGCCTATTCTGTATTACTCTTACAATTAGATACATTTATTTTGTTTGATCCAGCTGTGGTGCTTTGGAACACTTATTACATTTCCTCACAGGAACGCAGTTCCTAGTTGATTTTAGAGTAATCATTAGCTTCAGCAAAGAAAGTCAGTCTTCTCAACTACAAGATGCCTTTTGTGTTCCAAAAATAAAGAGAAGGCATGGAAGGAGAAAGTATACTTATTCAAAATCAGAACACTTTTTTACTAAGTCTACCATATCCTGAATATAAAGAAAACAAAGCAGCTACCACCAGATGTAAAAGCAAAGTCTATTTTGCCCTTATATGCCATAAAAGAGATGACCTACTGCCTTAAAACAGATGTTCATTTTGGTCAACATCAGCATCAATATACCTGAACAGATAATGCTTTACTTTATTCATCTTAAGGAGTCAGAGAATAGGAACCCAGAGTGATGACTAGATTATATGATTCTACCTCTTAATGAGAAGTTAAAATCCTTTATGGAACAATTATAAAATACCCTGTCAAGACTAAGAA
The DNA here is from genome assembly GCA_022478985.1 of Massospora cicadina. Classification (NCBI taxonomy): domain Eukaryota; kingdom Fungi; phylum Entomophthoromycota; class Entomophthoromycetes; order Entomophthorales; family Entomophthoraceae; genus Massospora; species Massospora cicadina. The sequence continues at coordinate 170,176 of JAKSZP010004048.1, read as the reverse complement.
GGAGCAAACTATTTCCAAAGAGAAGAAGTACCACTACATTGATATTAAATCAATTTAATCCATAGCTGTCATCAGATAGATTGGGCTGTAAGAGCCAACCACACAGGAAGAACGCAAATTTAAGAACTCTTGGACCAATATTAAGATAGTTTCATCAGCGTACCTAATGATTATGGCTTGTGCAAGAACACAGGATTGACTATGCATGCTCCATTTCTCTGATCAAAGACTTACCTCTGTTCCAAGAGCAAAGAAGAAGTTATTTCAAAGGAAATACAGTAACTTATAGATGCAGGCTTGGTACGCCCCTCCAAGAGTCCCTAGGGCGTCGCCCCTTCTGCTAGTAGGAAGGATGGGACTCACTAAATAGTCATGGACTACCAAAAATTGAACGTCCTGACAAAGAAAAAAATATATCTCCTATTTTTCATCATTGATGCTATAAAATGACTAGGAAGATTGCGCTACTTCTCATCCATGGATTTGGCATTAGGTATTGCAGATGGAGCTTTCACCATAAGATCAGGAGAAGTGTGCTCTTATCACCAGTCAAGGCCTGTATGAACCAACACAAATGCCACGGGGCTTGTGCAATGCCCTGGATACTTTCCAAAAAAGTAATGGATCAGATTCTTGGAGATCTGAAGATCTCAAGTGTGCTTATTTACTAGGACTATATAACGGTGTTAAGCAAGAAGTTCAATGATCACCTTGATCACCTGAAAGAGAGTTTTCTATTTAAAGAGAAAAGCCTAATATTAAAAAAAAGTGCTTGTTTCTGTAGGGCCAATGAACTTGCTCAACCACAAAGTGGGTTTCAGAGGAATAAAGCCCAGCAAGTGAAGCTTGAAGTCATCGCTAGATGAGTTCTCCTCAAGTGTATGAGAGACGTCCAGGTGCCCTTGAGCATGGTGAGCTACTACTGCCGATTCATTCCAAGCTATTCAGACATCGCCAGCTGCTCATGCACCTACTCAACAAAAGATTCTATTATGTTGTGGACAAGAGCAAAAAGACTCCTTCACCAATATCAAGCAGAAGCTAATAGAAGCACAATTATGACATACTCAAGTTTTGTGAAGTCTTTCTACACTTGTATAGATGCCATCAACGTGAGCATATGCGCTATTCTAACGCAGCTGGATGAAGAAGGAGTAGATGCCCAATAAAGAGTATACTTGAAGACATTCACCAGAGGAGTGCGCAACTACACAGTTACAGAGTGAAAATGTCTAGAGGTAATCATAGTAGTACATCTGTGACCTTACATTTATGGCGTACTCTTCAATATTAATATGTATCATGCCTCTCTGAAATGGTAGATAAACATGAAGGATCTAGACGTAAGACTATCAATATGTGCTGTTCAGATATAAGGGTAAGATTCTGAGAACCTGCATCAGGAAGGAGAGAAGCATCTGAACGTGGACGGCTTGTCATAGCTGCCCATCTTCTATTTACAAGTCCATGAGAGCTATAAGATTTATGAGCTTATAAGAAACCCTGGAGAGAAATGGAAAGAAGAGGTCTATACAATTAAGAAGATATTGAAGAGATGTTTCATAGCAACAATACTCTTAGATGGACAGCTAGAGAAACAATTACAGGAGAAATGGCTACATTACGTGAAGCTGAGCAAAAAAAATGGCACTAGTTATGTAAAGACACCGTCAAGTAGGTCACAGACAGATACAGAAGACTTAAAAGCAAATCAAAGAGAGATTTTACTGGGAGGCCATGTTGGATGATATCAGTCAGGCTTTGGAGCTCTGCATTTATGCGTCCAATACAAGCCTCTCCCAAAGAACTTTAAGTCTAAAATGTTCCTCCAAGAGCGCCCTTTTTACAAAGTTTCTAATGAAGTTGTTGGACCATTCCCAAAGTCATCCATTGTGAATCAGTTTTTCAGTGTAGTGATAGATCACTTCACTAAATGGACAGAAGTGATTGCATTAAAGGCGGTTGATGTGAGAGTTACCACGAGTTCCTATACCACCAGGTCATTACACTCCATGGATGCCCTCAAATACTCCTTTACAATAATTGACGGAACTTTATTTCAAGAGTTGTGAGACTACCAATGGACTTAGTAGGAATCAGACAGCAGTTCACCACGCCATACACACCATCCACCAATGGAAGAATGAAAATAAGGGACCCTTACATTCATTTTAAAGAAGATATCAGTCAATCATAGATCCAAGTGGTACATCTTGTTTCCATCAGCCTTGTTTACTTACCAGTTAAACTACCGCAGGACTATTAGCAACTCCTCAAAAAAGCGCTATATGGAAGAGAAGAGGCTTTGTCAAGCTTGTTGACTCCAGTGATGGACGAGGATAGTCAGAGTCTACCTGCACAGAAAATACCTGGAAGAGCTTGTATATGAGTTAGTCAAGATTCAGCTGAATGTCAGCAGCAATATTATGAAGTTATTGAAGTATAGTAATAAAGAGAGTGTCTAGATACCCGGGTTGCCAATATTTAAGGTGGGACAGAAATTGATGCTTTACCATAAGCGCGGAGGTCAACTTAAGAAATTACAGGCTGTCTGGATGGGACCTGAAACTGTTGACATGATAATATGAACTGAGTATTCCATCAAGGATATCACCACCCATATCACCTATAATCAAATCCCCAAGTGGTAAAGACTTTTCCTAAGACTTGTATTAAAGAGTTTATTGTTGACAAACGCTCAACTATACGGATTGATACCTTGATTTATGGAAACCCCACTCCTGAAAATCCCCTTCCAAACTGATAATACTGGTGTTGATGTCTAGCTGGAAAGAATGAAGATCAAGTCTTAACTAACACGACCAGTGATAAAAATGTTTTGCGTAAATCCAAAGGCCTTTTTATAGGCTTTGGGGGCTTAAAATTTGTGTTGACAGATTCCGGTATATGTCCCCTGACCGCTGATATAAATTTTTGGTTGGTCAGCATGATGCCAGAGGACAAGCATTTATAAGTACCAATTTCAACGGCTATGTGCACAATGTTGCAGACATTACCTCAGAAATTTATTTTTATACCTTTTGGTTCAACTTCCAATGATGTAAAACTACCAAAAAGCTCATCCAAAGAGAGGTCCACCATTTGTAGAAAGCTTAGCAATTCAGTATTTAAAAGAAGAAAGCAAGTTGAGTATGTAAAACTTTATCAATTGATACTATCGATGTACCCATGCAGTTGTAACAACCATAAGGGTCATGAGAATACCTAGAGTATTTAGAGCAGCAGCCACATTGTTGTATTTAAAAGGTCTGAAGGGCAAACTAATCTAAATATACCTATTTAGATTGTAAGGATTGATAACTCTCAATTACTAATCATGGAATTCAATAGGTTATATTGTCTGGATAGGGGTTATGACACTTTAACGCCCTTCTATAAACTTGTTATAATAAATAAAGTTAAAAACAGTGTCAGACATTTGCCAATCAGCTTCAAAATAATATTGTTTTGGGTCAAAATCAGCTGAAAGGGGAAAGGTAAGACACTTACAAGTCCGTGATGATGATCAGAGCAATTTAAATATTAATAACGATTTAATCAGCTAAGAGACCCTGGTCAATTTCTCGGTGGAACCCTGCTAATTGAGCTAACACTTTTACAATTATATAAATTTTATTTGGGGAAGGATGACATGAGACGGATACTTCCAATATGTAAACTAACAAGCACTAATATAAGCTAGAGGCACCCCTTAGAGAATCTAACACTGTCTCCTGTTGCCAGCAGGAACGCCAAATAAAGGAAGGGGGTACCGTGAGTAGAGGACTGCGCCACTATTGAGCACATATGAAGGAAAGGGTCTGAAGTTATGAACCAAACCAGAAACCAGGATGAGACCAAATGTCATTGATGAGATGGTAGGTAACCAAACAACCATGCTTAAAAGTGGTCCATAAGGTGTGACTTGAATTGGCATACAGTTTTCTGGAGGGTGGGAGTAGAGCCTGAAATGGCATCCAAGACAACTGTGTGGATAGTCCGAAGTGCAATTGCTACCACTAAGGCTTGAAGGGAAGGTTATATAGGGGAATTCAAAATCAAGGCTAAGATGTCCTTAGATAGGCTGAAGGGCTGTGTTTGATCCTGTCAAAGTAGACGTTAAACCTCACACCAGTAAGTAGGTTGAGGCTGAAGTTATACAAGAGTGGTCTCAAAGGGTCCCCTTGGCGTAGGCCCCTTTGAGGGCAAACTACGTCAGTGAGGAGGCCAGGGCGACGCACAGCCATTGTGGCTGATTCTGTAAGCAACATCACCTAATTAATGAACTGATGGGGGAGGTGGAACTTGTGGAGGCAGGCTTTGAGGTAATCCCAGTTGATTCTATCTTAAGCCTCCTGCCGGTCTAAAAAACAAGTGCCCCAGTAGCCATGGATTGGCAGACGTTGGCTACAGTGTGTATGTTGTTTCATATAGATCACTTGGGAATGAAATTAAACTGCTCAGAGGAAATGATATCAGAGGCGACTTTCCCTATGCAGTTAGCCATAATTTTAGTAACTAATTTAGTATCTGTGTTAATAAGTGAAATGGGGCGCCAGTTGCCAAGTCCAGATTATCCTCTTTTTTTATACAGCGTTATTGTGAAAGCCTCCTGACCCCCAGGAAGGAGGCGCGTTTCTAACAAACACTGGTTCATTGAGGAAAGTAACAAAGAGGAGATATAATTAAAATATCTCTTATAATACTCATAAGGAATCCCATATGGACCTGGGCATTTCCTGTGAGGTGCACTGTGAATGGCATACCAGAGTCTATCCTGATAAATTAAATTCATCAACTCTAGATAACGGGAAATCATGCAGATATGTGTATTTTATAGAAATTCATCAATTTCAGCTGGTTCAACTGGATCAGAGTGATACAATTTGGGGTAATAATTTTAAACTTCAATTGCCAAATTGGCTGGAGTATCTGTGATGAAGTGGTCCAGCTGCCTCACCTGTGTGCAGGCTAAGCTCTGTCGCAGTGCAAAAAAAATTTGGAAAAAATAGGCGGAGTACGTTTCACCTGCCGTTATGTTTTTTGCCTTATACTGCACACAAACATCATGTTTGTGTTGTCTTACCAGTGCGTTGAGATGAGCAGACACTTCTGCCCACTTAAGACCCCAAGCTGGGCTGTAGCCTGTAGCCAGGACGTTAGACTCCAGGTGGCCCACTTCTTCAAGCATGCACATTATGATTGGTAATGCAGCCTGAGAGCAATGTAATGAGAGGTGGTGTGCCTGGTGGATGGTGTTAGCTTTGAAGTTGACCAGGTAGTAAGTGGGTCTGCACAGAACTATGTGGCAAACTCCGGTGCCAAAGTTTCATTGTCTACCTATGAGGAAAACCTGAGCAACGTTATTTCAGCTGGATGAAATTTTCACTACTTTGGCGCCTATGCCACTGGGTGTGACAAAGAGAAGGAAATTGACACCAATATGAGGTTGGAGAATTCGATTTTTATTGTTGTAAAGTGTGCAACATGAAGCCAAAAGCTAATGGGGCAATATAATAAGGTCAATGCGGAACATAGACCTCAGCTGACCATTGTGCACATGGGGATGAGACATGTTGGTGAGCAGCGGTGCATATTTAGGTAGGGTATCAAACAGTCCCAAGGTGGCTTTTAGAACGCGAAGTTCTACATGCCCCTGCGGGGGGCAGGCGCAGAAGGCCAGAGTTCAGTGTCTGGTTTGGCCCAGCAGTTCATGTCGCCCACCACAAATGGGTTAGTAGGAAGTGGGAGGGAAGTAACGTCCAAGAGGAATTTCCAGTGAGCTTGCACACAGGTCAGGGCATGAATATTAATGATAGTGTGCACTTTGTTGTCCCACAAAAAGGACCCACAAGCATGCGTCCATCAAAGTAAGAATGTCTAGAAATAAATTTAAAATTATGGGTCATACCTATAAGCACCCCACAGTGTGGCAGCCAAAAGGAAAGGGAAGGGAGGAGCATAGTTGCTCATGTATCCTCTGCACCATATGGACAGTAGTTTCCTGAAAGGCCAGGATGTTCACAGGTAAATCATTTTTTAAAAAACTCAGTTTCCTAGCCCAGGATAACTAGTCCTTGAGTCTAGCGATGTATAATGTCCCTATTGTGAAGGCACCCCTCATAGTACCTTAGGTGCAATGGGAAGGGCCCCCTTGCCCTTCCTTCAGGTCATTTTCATCATGCAATATGGAACCACGTTTGCAGGAAGCAACAGAGTCAGCTCTGTTATAGTGGTCCTTTTTAAAAGGCCCTTTCAATAGGTTTTAATGTTTCTTGATTTATAGAATTTTTCCTTCTGCCAAATTTTTGGGTTACTGTGTTCCTGCTGTGCACCATCGCTGGTTGATAAAAATTTGGGAGGGAAATGGGTTAAGTAGAATTGGTTTCAATTGAGGCTTGGTAATATTGCTCAGGCAAATCTGACTCACCCATTGAGTCCTCAGGTTGGTTGGCCCAATATGATTGGTAAATGGACTCATGAGCCACTTCAGCCACAAATGACTCAATGTCATCCTGGGTCTGGGCGGGCGGGATCATGGACGCGGCCATGGCTGCTGCCTTGGCCACTGTTCTGTGGGAATGCTTGGCCTTCTTGCGCTCCTGTGGGGGCACAGGTTTGACCTGAATGTAACACCCATGTGCACCTCATGGAAAGGCAGCGTCAGTGTCTATAACTGGTTCATAATGGGTATCTGAACTACCCATTGCGTTGGGGAGGATTTTGTTTTGTATAATGCTCTTCTTGGTGGGGCAGATGTGGTCCTTGTGGCCAAAAGCGTGACAAAAGGTGCAGATATGGGGGCGCACTATCCACTGTGATGTGGTACAGGCGAGATTCCTGCCCATTAACAAACACAACTGCAGTATGGGGGATTTGGGCCAAATCTTCCGCAATTTCTGAAGATGGGGTGATCACAGCAATTGCTTTGCCTGTGCACAGGTCTGGCATGAGCATAAAGCATTATATTTTGAAGGAGTGAATTTCCTCATATGCCTTAAGCCCTTCCCTGAGGTGGAGCTCCAGCACTGTGTGATTTATCGTTGTGTGTAGAAAGTCAAAGGTTACAAAGATTTGGTTTGACTGGTCCAATGAGTGTGCTTCATCTCAACCACCTGATGACCATCTGGGAGGTCTACCACCACACGCACCTGTGCAGCTTCGTCCGCTGCATTTTTATTTTTGAACCTGAGATCTAACCAACTGCAGGTCATGGAGTGGAGGGCTAATATACTGCAGCTGGGAAATGGTTGTGCACATCTTCACAGAACTTTTCCCAAAGCGCTGTTTAATAATATCCAGAAAATCTTGAACTCCATGCTCCACTGATGGCAGGGGCTAGGAATGCATAATATTGATGAACTGGTTACACTTTGCTTGCCAGGCTAAAATCTCCAGGGAAATACTAACCACTGGTTTTTTTATCTAGGACACCGTTATTGTCAGGGGTTTACAAATTTTGGATGGTGCAAATCTCAATCCTGTGCCCTTGACTTTGCTAATCCAACTGCTACCCAACATTGGGTGCACACTAATTTCCTCAAAGAGATTATCAAACTTACCTAGTCTTGAATCAAATTTGTTGCAAATAGTGATTGCAACGAGAGAGAAAAGTTTTCTCCATGTAAAGAAAACTAAAAAATATATCCTTATATTGCAGATTTATTTGATGATATGATTACCTGGCCAGGCGCTGGTATTTTTGACTCTAGGGAATCTCCTGCCATTATTTGAGCACGCAAATTTTCATCAGATATTATTTATAACCTCGGTTTGGCCCTTAAACTGAAACAACCATGACCTTAGCTATGACTATTGTTGGTAAAATAATCTCAAAATCAATAAGGTTTCAGGTTCAGAATTGCAACTCAAATGTGCAAAATTGTCCTTTGGTCATCCTAATTTGACTTTTGTAATACAGATGATGAGATATGACTTTTGGGAAAATGGCATTAATTTAGTAAATGATCTACCTCTAATTGGAACGTCAACAGGCCTCTCAATAGCACTAGATACTCTCATTAAGGCTGTCCATGTGCAAATGCTATCATTTCATTAACTGATGAAATACAATTATTGTGAAATTTTGGATTGATATAACTTATTGACGCACCCTTAACTGTATGTTAGTAGCCTCTCAATAGGACTAGTCACTCCCATTCAGGCTGTCCATATACAATTGCTATCAACTTTTGACATATGGATGATAAAATATGATTACTGGCAATACTTGGCATCGATTCAGCTTAATGACATATCCCTAGTTGGGACGTTGGTAGCCTTTTGATAATAAGTGATATTATGCACGTTTAATTGGGACTATTTACCAGGTATTTTCATGGTAATATGTCAGAATTGATGATGTTATAAAGGTTTATTTTTGAGTCAACGCCAGAATTTGAAACCCCCCGCTCTTCCAATTAAGATGAAGACATCTTGGCTCTTGACCCCTAGATGATGCTTGAAGGAGGTTCTGTCATGATTCACCCTTTTCTGGGGGAAGCCTCTTACTAAAGATCGCGTCTCATTAATATTTTATTATAAATGAATGCCAAATTGTGCTCCTCATTAACTTGACTTGAGCTAACTTGAATTTTCATATATATCCTGAAAAATTATAGGTATATCAATTACTGGCAATTTTCGTTTAGGATAATCAATTGGCTATATTAATTAAGTCTTATTGATTCAACGCCAGCTAATAGGGCTGATGATGTTAATTTCTTTATATTATTACAGCAGAATGCCAGTTTGACGTTAAGTGGTTCAGGATTACTGGCAACTATGCCAAGGACAACCCAATAATGTACTATTTAGGATCAGCTTGCAAATTAGGTTTAGAATGACTGATCATAAACTACTATTATCAAACACAATTTTATTTTCATATTGTCATTAACCAATGGCAAGAGTCGCTTTAAGCAAAATATTTGATTGCCATCTAGCTATATAATTTAATTGCCTCCTGCCTATCCTGAAGTCTCTCTAACTTTTCACTTTTTTTCCTCGGTACTTTTATTATTGCGTGGCTAGATCCTAATAAACTATCATTTAACTTACTACCCATAACTTAACTTTGATTATTTACAGTATCCCTTCTCCAACAAAGGTCAAGTTTGTGAACTTAGGTGGAACTTTCATCCTCACTCTTTTAGGCAGTGTGATGTACTAAGCATACTGCATCTGCCCTATTGTTGAAATTCTGGGCTGGCACCAAGAGAGCAACCCACTTAGCCAGAATTCTGACAAATGCATAACATAACAAATGAGCCTCTCATATACCATTGGTTCCATTTGCTTATAAAGACCTAACTTATAATTATGGGAAACTCTTTATTCTTTTCAAACTATGCCTACAATTCCAGCTTCACCTAAGTCCATTTATAGAGTTAGCAGTTGTTGCTGAAAATGAGCGCAGCAAAGAGCTTAGATACATAAATCAGGCGGTGAAGGAACATCTAGCTGATGCCGTGAGGATCTAAAAAGTTTATTTTGACTGCAAGCGTCACAAGGGCACTGAATACAATCAAGTTGACTTGGTAATGTTTAACACTAATAACCTTCATTTGAAGAAACCCTGCAAAGTTAGGCCCAAAAACGTATTAGATTCTTAAAATCATAAGGAAGGTTGGCCCATCAGCTTATCAAGTTGGCCTACCCTTTCCATAAAAATGTTTAGCACCCTCCACGGATGACTCCTTACTCCATATGATGGTTTTATGCCTTCCCACCCTGATCCAGTAATTGAGATGGTAAGCTCTATTATGAAATTGATGCCATCCTTGCCTCCCATTTATCTATAAGTTGCCTCCAGTATTTGGTGTCCTGGAAAGTCTATGATTAAACTTGAGAACAGCTGGATGTCTCACAGAGACTGCTCAAATGCTCATGAGCTGAGCCGCAACTTCCGTAATAGGCTCCCTGATGCCATAGGTCCCGCATCCCAAGCCTCTTTTGCTGCCATGAAGCTACCCAAACCCTCCCACAAGAACTTTGCCTTAACCAATGTCCCTTCAGGTGGAGTGGAACCCCATCCAAAAGAGGAGTGTGATGTCACATTTGTTGATATCATGCCTAGGGCAGACCGCCCTTATAAGGCTAAGCCTCTGAAGCCACTGAAAGTAAGTCCAGAGCCCTTGAGAGACACTATTAATCTCTTGGGTCATTAACAAAAAATAGGTTCTTGCTTTACCAGTCAGGCCTGAAGTTAATGGCGTGTAAACGGCTAAAATAAGCAAAAAGTTGTTTAAAAATCATGAAATCACTAGCTATTAGGTAACTGAATCCAACTGAGTTCAGAAACTTCACAATCACATTGAAAACTGAAACTTTTTTAGCTTTGCAAAATTTTTGATAATTGTTTAATACTCACAAATTCCCTGTATATTTGTATTGCAGCTGAATAATGTTTTTTCTTTTCTCAGATAATTACTATAATCAACTAAAATTAGAGTTATTTTCTGTTTAAGCCTTCCCTAGTGTTAAAGATGAGACTGAAGCTGGTGTATCTGGTCATTTCTTGACCAGTGGAATGAGTGCAAATAACCCCCAAACCAGTGGCAGTACTGGCTACCAGCTCACTATGGATGGGGGCAAATAAGGTCTTTTTATAGGTGAAGATGAGAGCAATAATTTTCAGAGTATAAGTGATGACGCCATGCAATTTATTTTCGTCCTGAGGAGTCAGAAAAATTCTTAGATTCAGACGACGTCACCACCAAATTTCCTTATGAAAAAAGGACCCCCTTTTATACCTTCATAAGCTAAAATAATTGAGTCCGCCAGTGACAAAATGATGAGTAAACCCAAGTACATCGCCTGAGTTTTGAAAGAAAATATTGCCAAATCTAGCAATCAACTATCATGAGAGCAGAGCAAAGCCATTATGCAATGCACATTGTAGGATCCATCACATAAACCTGAAGTTGAAAAGCATATTATTAGCTTTAGTAATCAGCAAATATCCAAAGCAAGTACATTGAGCTAAAACCCAGAAGCGAGACCTAGTACAAAGGTCCCTGAACATCCAGGTTCAAGAGTAAACATTGTGAGATGGAGCTCGTGCATACAAGAATTGGCTCAAATGGACAAAGATACAAAAATAAGTAGTCAGAAGACATTTGACTAGAGGATTCTTATAAAACCTCCATATCAATCCTAAAATCCTAGATTTCTTTGAATTTCCCATTTATTTTATATCTTAAAGTTCCCCCTAGAAGTATAAAATACTTCATTTTTTAAAACCTTTCTAAAGAAGCTTAAATATATCCTTTTTATTTAAATTAGGTTATATCAAGTTAGTAATCACCAGTAACCAGTCTGTGATTGAATAATATGTAGTAATCACCAGTAACCAGTCTTGTATAACATGTATTAAAAGAAGCCACTCTGTCAAGGATACCTTGGTGCTGATAACGCCAAAGAAGAGATTCAAAGGTTCCCATTGAGTCACAAAGGCCAACATATGTCAAAAATGTCAAGAGCGTCAAGAAGTTTGCCAAGGCCGCAGACAGTACAACTAAGCAATCAATGCACCAAATGATATCATATGAGAAAGATTTGTATAATGAGGATGATTGTGATGTTATTGAAGGTTTTCTAGTTCTAATCTGCATGGAGCAGACCCCTGAGCAGTGAGTCAGCCTTTAAAGTTAAGCAAGTTAAGGTCGGCATGATGACCTCAAGTTTCCATAAATTTTGTTATAAAACTTTTAAAGCCTTATTGATATGGTCAGCCTTAGTTTAATTTTATAAATTCAACTCTATCATTGGGCCCAAAACTGCTACCTACTCCATGGCATATTCTGCCAAGTCCATGGCTCCCTATTTCACAATATTAACCTTAGCTCCTATTTAAACTTACTCAGCTCTCAAGGACTCCTTCCCAAAATTCTCTGGGCCAGTTTTGTGTGCGCTTTATCTTGGAATTTAATCCAGAAACATATTGGAGATACCCTAGATATTTCTTCTTGCTGCTTTCCCACTTTGCCCTATTCTGGAGGCTTTTCCCTAGATCGTTACCTCAGCAACCTCTTGCGCTCCAATTTCCTTAAAAAACCTTGATATTCTACTAGGTTCTTTGTGGCCAGTGGGCTAGGAGGCCCTATTGCTAAATGTAAATTTTAGATCATCACTTCTGATTGGTTAATCTAGAGATATGATATTTAATATCACCAAGTTTTAGCTAAAAAGATTAGATGTAGTAGAGCTTGACTAATTACAAATAAGGTCAGAGGTAGCAGAGCTTGACTTATTGGTAACAATATTAGCAATTTCATCAAATGTCAAAGCAATCTCCCCTATGTAAAAGGTTAGCCACCCCAACATCCAATTGGGCTTGCTGGTTATGGACTAATATAATTTGCTGTCAATTTTTTTCAATTGGTATCACAGAAGTCTTGTACCACTGAATTAGAAGCTGTCAAAGTCAAGCATAAAGTATGCAGCTCTTGCATTAAAAAAAATTGTCATCTAATTTTTTGGTAATAAATCCCCAATATTTGAACTAAATAATGGATGCAGGGTGCACAAATAAATGTAAATAGTGATCTTTTTAAGTAATATCAATCTCCAAGTTTGGTAAAACAGGGGAGTTAAAAGGTTTTTCATAGTAGTAGCAACTGTTGAACTTTAAATTTTGGTGGGACTGATGACCAGAGAAAAGTCTAACCATAAGCAACTGATTGATAGTCTCAGTTACATTAGAAGATTGCATTTGATAGTTACAGGAATCTAAAGTTGGCGTCTAAATCTATCTGGCAGCTTAAAATGAACAGAGTTCTGTTCAAGGGGTTCAAGCTCATGGCTCTCATTGGAACTACACATTGGAAAACACTAGAGAGATTTGCTTGAGGTAAACTAATTGTATTATTGTTATCTTCCTTCAAAAAATATTACTTCAAAGAGTGTTGGGATTTTAATTATGACCTTATTATTCCTCCAGACTATAAATTATAAGTCTTCTTTCTGCTAGGGGTCAAGGCCCTTTAGTTAATATGGGAGCTATTGTTTCATATATGATGACTATTGGTTGGAGAATTATCCTAAACAAATATTTAATAATCTGGTTGGTTTTGATCCACAAGATTGATAATGTTTCGTCAGGGACTGTTTCCAACAATATACAAGCAATTAAGTTGTTGATTTTCATATTAATAATTAAATTGTCTTGTTATAATCAATCAGATTTATTGCTAACTAATTAAGGTTTATATTAGTTTCTAGTCAAGTGATGACGCCTTAATAGCTGCTGCCATTTAACCTTTTTATATTTTAACTTGCTGGTGATGGTCAAGAGCCACATTGCCTAAACAGGTTGCTAACCTGATAAGGGATAATAGCTGGGGTTGAATAAAGGCGTTGGATCAAGTTCTTTGTTTCAGTCTAAGAGAAGGATGCATTTGAGTAGGGGAGATAAACTGATCGAACTGATGAGAAAATCATCGTTTTGCGCTACCCTGGAAGGTGAATGCAGTGGTAATGGCTGCCGTTTTCCATTGAGGCGCCAACTGAATACTTAAGCACCAAATCCCCTATATATTTTCTTTTAAAATAATTCAATAAAGCAGAATAAAAATCTGATTTTTGTAAATAAAATTATATTTAAGTTTACTATATATTTATCATAATTACTTTCAAGTTCTCCACGGTTCATGCACCAGGGGAGAGAAGAACCACCTTACCTAATCCTGGGTTAAGTTCTACAGAAGAAAGAATGACAGTTTACCAAGAAGGCCACTGAACTATAATTGCTGGATAAGTTCAAGGAGAGACCTCTATGTCAGAATTAGGAGTCAAGTCTTAAGAGTAAAAGTTCCCTCAGAACCTCTGAACCTGCTGCCAGTAGATTAAGTTCTGTTGTTGACCAAAAGTTGCCAACTTGAGTATGGAGTGAAGGGAGAGGAATTCCTTTTTTATCTGGAGCACTAATTACCTTCAACAAAGTATTGAATGATTGTTGTACCTGTCCAAAGATGAATCCAGAGCAGGAGAAATATTTGGTTGTGAAACTACTCAACTGTATACTAGTCGCCATACTAGTTTCAATCACCAACATATTTATAAGATTATATATCAACATTAACAATTGTACATATAAAAAACCTGTGCGGGAAAACCTTAAGAGCTGAAAAGAGTTAAAATCCTAAAAAAGCAGAGTCTCAAGTTTACAGATTGGGGATTATTGCAAAGGAGGAAGTTATGTGCCAACAGCTCTAATCATCACGTTAGTTCTCACTACAGGGGTAGTTGAGTTTTTAGACCAGCTTAATCTAAAGATCTATCAATAATGTTTTGCAAGGAGAATTAAAGAAGCTTTGAAGGAACTAGAAACCGTCAACAAGAATGTTCTATATTTGGCATCACAGGCAATTTTGCTACCTTAATTAAAACGGCAATGAAAATTGGAGAAGAGGTCAGCAAGTTGAGAAAATTAATAAGAATCTCTATGTGAAACTTGACTCTTTAAAACAAAAGGAGGGAAATTTAATTTAAGAGATATTTTATAAAAGGTTGAGTGAGAAGTAGATTAAGAATGCCTATTCCAGTTTAGTGAAGAAATAACACAAATATTAAAATGGATAGAAGAACTGGCAAACCATAAATGTGATTGTGCAAAAATGGAGGCGGAAGAAGCTTAAAAGGAAAACGCCTGAAACTCCAGTCAGGAAGAAGTGCCCACACAAAAATATGTCTGGGTCGTTTGGAGCAATTTCAGAGATGACCCCCAAAGTTACTCCCATAATCAATATAGTTGGTAGACAGGATTCACCTTCCAATGGAGCCACGGATAAATTTCAAAGCACACTGAAATTACCCACGTTTCATCAGCATAACGCCCCTGCAATTTTCCAATTATCTGAGATGACAATTTTTGGTTCCAGCGACTGACAAAAAGCGGTTACTGTCATGAACTTCTTGAACAAAGAATGCCAGAATCTATTGTTACCCCAAGTAAATGGGGACCTTTGTTCTTATAATGAAGCTAAGGACTCCATTATGAGAGAGTTTGAAAGCCCTATGCGGATGTCTAACTTAAATAAGGAATTTATGGGCGTTTAGTTCCAAAAAAAGAGACTTTATCAGCTTTTGCTAATCAATTTATTAGGAGTCTCAGATCCTGGCTAAGGCAAAATTATTATCTGAGGTTGATGCGCGGATAGTTGTGCAGTTATGATTCATCCCTATGAAAATCTACATAAGCCATGGTTTTATCACTAACAGTTATGACTTCCACATTGTATATGGTAGAATTCATAAAGATAATAGGTTTGACGTTTGATGCGCCTAACTAATATTATAAGGAAATTCTGGGCAATGATGAGCAAGTCATGGAATTTAAAGATTACAATATAAAGAATAATGGAAAAGTTGCCAATCAGCAGAAATAAACTTTAATGGGAAAGAAACCTGATGAATCAAAGTGGATGATTAAATTGAATACCCACTATTGGAACCATCTAGTACTAAAAAAAGACCCACTATTGGAAAATTGGAGAAATGGGAAATCTTACCGCCAAAAATTGGGGGAAGAAACTGAAGAGAAATATGAATCTTGTGATGCCTTGAGTGGAGGATAAAGATACTTATGATTTGGGAAAAGGTTTTGCAGTCTAGATGTGAAACTATCTAGTACTGCAATTGAACCTGTTCCACTGGGCATCTACTTAAGATGAAGATTTTTAGCAGTGCCAACTCAGTTAAAACTGGGTACACGGGAAATAGTCACAAGGTGCAAGGTGTTTGTAACAAACAAGTTTACATCAATTATTACATTTTGACTCAGGTTCAGTTTTTTTGAATTAAAGTCAAACCGTTTTAGTAAAGAAATCTAGTTTGGTCATGTTGGGCGTTGGGTTGTGCCTCACCAAAATTGTCAATTAGGCTTATATGAGCCTAACCAATGATTTGGGTGAGGCCCCAAAGGGCAGCCATAAAAAGGCGCACCTGCCAATTCCAAAGCTCACTTCATAATTTTGACCCTAGCTTTCCCTCCCTGGGGAGCATTGTCAGTTGCTCCCCAGAAAATCTCTTTTTGGTGGGCCCTTTTTATTTTCTGAATGAAAAATAAAGGTGTTTCAGGGTTCTCATACCTCAATTACCTATTAGTCTTTTTTGGACATCCAGCTTTGAAGAGTTTTTGCATGGTTGGGTCAGACCAACCACAATTAAGTTTTGCTTAACTAACTCAATGTAGTAATTTTGGCGCTGCTGGTGCACCAAATCCGCCCCTACTCAAAGTTGGTCTGCTTTGGTGCTGTCAGTTCACCAAAGCATCATTTATTTTATGGTGGTCAGAACTGTGATTTTCCAAATGTTATAGTATTAAGATGAGATACTAGATGAGAAATTGGATGAGATTGAGATGGAAAGCAAAGCAGAGTATCATAATGTAACAATGAAGATGATTAAAAGAATGAGGTCTAAAAAGGAAGTGATTGATCCAAAATGGTGGAGAGAATTTTAATGGCCCAATTATCTTTTACTTAATGAGAGATCATTAAATGCTGAAAACAAGAATCATCAATTCAAGTTAAAATTAGATAAAGTTAATGTTACTATGTCAATCCGCGTGATTAGGGGATCACTTTCAGATCCATTGGCAGAATTACTTCAAACGTTAAGGATAGTGATGAATGATGAAAATCATTTTATAGAGAAAAACGATCAGAGCAATTGAACAGAACTGACAATTAATGAGGAATTTACATGTTGGTAGTTAAGAAGACTCAAGTACCAACCATCTAGTACTAAAAAAAAGAATACTCAAGTACCAGTTTCTGAAATATGAATTCAAAATAAGGACCTGTCAGAAGAATGAAAAGTCAGGATCAAAAGCCCAATGGATGGGACCATTCATAAGTATCACCTAGTTTGGTGAGTGTTGCCTATATGCTGAAGAAACAGCGTTGCTGGTCTTATAGTGAATAAGGTCAATACTTAAAACCTAAAGTATTGTATATAAAAGATAAATGCAATGTTTCCAGAGGACTGATAAACAAAAAGTGTTGGTTAAGTCCTGGTATGTTGGCAAAGTCCCATGGGGACCGCTGAACCAGAAGAGATGGTCAAGTCCCAAGAGGGGACCAAAGAACTGAAATATTTAGTTAAGTCTTAAAGTATTACCTCTGAATAATAATAGATGATTAAGTAAAAAAAAACCTCTGAACCAGAGAAAGGAAAAGTTAGGACCTTTAAACCTACTTATAAGTTAAGTCACATTGCAAAGAAAAAAAAATAATAAAATAATATAAGAAAAAGTCTACAAAGTGAAAAAATATATAATAATAAAAAATCTATTTAAATATCAATTTTATTTTGCCACAAGAAAATGCATTGGCGGTAGTTCCACCTGCCAAGGATAAGAAGGGGGATGAGTTATGACAGATAAAACTGTTACTGATGGTAGGATCAGTTTAGGTTGTAACTGGTTCCACTGTGAAGAAGTCCCAAGGCACTTATATGAATAAAGCATCAATAGGATCAGGATGGGATGAAACTAGATCTGTCATGAGTAGTATTTAAGAAAAAAGAGAATCTGCTCTGATTTAAAATGAAGATCCCTTCCTGGGAGAGTACAGAAACAAGAACTCAGGAAGCCAACTGAGAAGATATCTTAAATGATGAGGAGTCCTTGAAGCCCAGCTTGGGGAATACTGGGACAAAGGAATCAGGGAAGCCACTCAAGACTATTATTTTGATGAAGTGTTGTAAAATCCTGACC
This sequence comes from Massospora cicadina, assembly GCA_022478985.1. Classification (NCBI taxonomy): domain Eukaryota; kingdom Fungi; phylum Entomophthoromycota; class Entomophthoromycetes; order Entomophthorales; family Entomophthoraceae; genus Massospora; species Massospora cicadina. Next base: position 152,454 of record JAKSZP010004048.1, on the reverse strand, counting down.
AGGAGTAATATAGGTTTTCCAGAACGTATTGTCAGGAAGAGCAACTAAATAGTCTGGCATTGCATATGGCTGTGTAAATTGGGCTTTGTGGAGTTGGCAGCAAGGAGGGAATGATGAGGAGGAGCCATGATGCTGAACAGGGCATGAAGCGTTGAGTGCGAGGAAGACTATGCTCCATTGAAGTTGTATTTAAGTACAATGGCTGAAACATAACCACAGCTGAGGTGACATCCATCCCCAATGTTTTTATCTTCCGCTGTATAATCTGGTCAAGTGATGGGATATGTTGGAATTTTGGATAAGACCATATTATTCCGCCAGACCATGATTATAAGTCTGCTTATTCACTAGGGGTTGAGGCCCTCTAGTGGATATGGGCGTTATCATTTCATATATAATGGCTATTTTTCAGCAAATTATCTCAAACAAAAAGATTTATTAATCCTCTGGGTTTTGATCCTCTGGATCAATAACATTTCATCAGGGATTAACCCTGACAATAAACCAGCAATTGCGTTGTCAATTTTCATATTTATAATAAATTGTATTGTAAAAGTTGACTGGGTTTAATGCCAATTGACTAAGGTATTTATAAGTTGTAAGCAAGTAATGCCGCCTTGAAAGCAACTAGTAATTTAACCTTTTGGGTATTGTGACTTGCTGGTTATGGTTTAGAGTCTCATTACCTAAGCATGTTGCTGACCTGATAAGTGAGAATTGCTGGGGTGGAACAATGGCGTTGAATCACATTCCTCATTTTAATCTAGAGATGGGTGCTTTTGAGTAGAGGAGAGAACTTGACCAACCCAATTAGGAAAACATCTTTTTGAACTACCCTGGAGGGTGAGTTTAGTGGAAACGGCTGCTGTTTCCCAGTGAGGCTCCAACAGAAGAGTTGGGCGCCAAATCATTTATACGTCCTTGTAAAATAATTTAATAAGGAAGAATAAAAAATGAGGTTCTTATAAATTAAAATGTAAATAAGTTTATTATATATTTATTTTATTTTAATTACTGTCAATTTCTCCATGGTTCCTGCAGCAAGAGAGAGAAGAACCACCTTACTTAATCCTAGGTTAATTTCTAAAGAAGAAAGAATAACAGTTTACCTAGAAGGCCACTGAACTATAGTTGCTGGATAAGGTCAAAGAGACCTCTATGTCAGAATTAGAAGTCAAGTCTTAAGAGTAAGTTTCTTCAGAACCTCTGAAACTGCTGCCAGTAGGTTAAGTTCTGTTGTTGTTTATAAGTTGCCAACTCTGATTAAAAGTTAAAGGGAGAGAAATTTCTTTTTAATCTGAGTATTGATTGCCTTCACCAAAGTTTTAAGGATTGTTGTACCAGTTCAAAGGAGAATCCAGATCAGGAGAGATATTTGGTCATCAAAATACTCAACTGAATACTAGTCTCCATACTAGTTCAATCACCCTCATATTTATAAAATAATATCAACGAATATTAGTTGCACATATGAAGAATCTGTGCAGAATACCTTGGGAGCTGAAAGGAGTTATAATCTTATGAAGAGCAAAGTCTCAAGTTTAAGTATTGGTGCTCATTCCAAAGGAGAAAGTCAAGTGCTACAGTTCTCAATTTTCAATAATGGGTAATATGAAAGAGAAACCTGGTAGGGAGCGCCACATTTTTGTTGTATTTACAAGGTTATAATGTCAGGAAAGTGTCTGCAACTTTTCTGTTCTTGGAGATGTGATGGGGAATACTCACCAAGCACCTAGGGAACAAACTGCTATGAAAAAAGAATAAGCCACCATTAAAGGTGCCAAATGTATATGAGTAAAGATCTCTGAGAGGAGATCTACATTAAATTCTGTTAATCAATTGCCATCTCAACTTTAATGAAGAATGTTTTGGGCGAAAATCATCTAAATTATTAAATTATGTCAGACTATTACAAGTCAAATATTGTGATAAGAGCATTTTTAGTGGAAATAATGTTAATATTGGCCAAAAAACCCTGCACAATTCTTGGTGAATCCCTTTGAATTAAGTCAATTCTAACATATCTACTTCTCATCCAAATCATCCATTTCTTAGTAACCAGGTTGCGCTAAACCCGCAGCTGAATATTAGAAGTTATGCCAAGGCTCCTCCCTGGCCCCTCAGCAATTTAGTTCAAACACCTAGGCGGAGACCACTCTCTTTTATAGGGGTGGAGGGGTTCCTGCAAGGTGCAAATATTTTCTCATTTGTTGATTGGGTTAAATATTGAATCCTGCCTAATGGACTTTTCCTACCAAGTATTGACCCTCCACCAGCCATTCTGTTGAAGCAAAGCAAAGTTTGAGAGCTTTGATAGGTCCAAACCTAATATTTCCTAATTTGGCTATTTCTAGCCTGATCCAAATTTTGTGCCTCACTCACTTTGCATCTTGACACATTTAAATACTAAGCTATGACATATTAATAGGGTTTGGTATCTATCCCATCACTGCAACAAATAAAATATTATAAAAATCCAACTCTTTATCAATTTTAAAGGTTTTTATATTTCCATTTAAATACTATAAAAAACCCTGATCATTATATTCCTGCAGTTGGAGAGTAACTTATCTTTTTAAGTATAATTGTTAAAATTCAGGGCTCAAATGCACCTTTGAGCATAAATCCCAACTAAGAAATGTAGGCTGTCAAAGCGAGTAACTCTCCAAATCTTCCTCTTAAAACCTAATCAAGAATAGTTGCCCTTGAAAAGCAACTAGCAAGCGCTTTACCACGTCTTAAATAGCTTGAACAACGCCCTTTTTTTAGTACTAGATTTGAACAACGCCCTTTTAAACCCCAGTAAAAGATAAGTTCACCCTCAGTGAGGGGGGCATTGCTTCATTTGTGTATGTCTATAAATTTGTAATGCAAGGCGCATCTAACAGATAAAAAATTAAACACATCCTTCCTTGCTTAAGTCACCTAGCACAAGAAATGATGGTCCCTTATATGGACACTCTGCATACCTGGACAGAGGTTAAAGAGGCTCTGTTAGCTGAACTTAGTTCCAAGGAAAGTCTAAACAGAGAGAAACAAGCCTTTTGCGCCTTAGTATGTATGAAGGTTAATAGACCCCTGCTTTTGCTGAGCGGTTTTACCTTTCTGCCCAGAGGTTGTCAACATCTAACATTATACCCCTTGATGATGCCATTGCGGCCATGTTAACTGGATTAGCTTCCCAATCTTCTTTAGCCTGGCAAATCATCTCAGTGAAGTGAAACTTAAAGAAAGTCCATGACATAAAGGAGGCCTTGTTAGACGTTGCTGATTTTCATATCTGTGTGACAACAAATGAAGCTGTTGTGAACCCTCAATTTCTAACTCTTGAGGAGCTTTTGCCTGTAGGGAAAGGGGGGTAGCCTCAATTATTCCCATTGGCCCACCTGTACCTATCTACCCTTGAAACCTGCTGCTTCAGTGCGTTTAAATCTGATATCCCTCTCTCCTGTAGGTCTGAGACATGTAAGGCAGTTATTCCGTGCTTCCACGCAAACTCACTAAAGCCAATGTTCCTTCTCCTCCAGCCAAGATGGTAGTCACGTGCCCTAAGGGAACCCCTGTAACAATAAAGGGCTTGGTGTAAAGACATATGGTCTGAGGATAGCTACCCAACCTCATGTGCCTGTCTCCCCTACCTCAATTGCAACATTGCCATTTGTTGAGAATACTCCCAGGGATGAATCTGAGGGGGTTATGATGATGTTGGTTACTACATACTGTAGTACTCATGGAAGTGGAGGTCCCTGATCAATTAAACGCTGGAGGAGTAGACAATACCATCATACCTGAGGAAATGTGCCTCAGCCAAGATCTAGGATGTTCAAAAGTTATTGACACTGCCAGTAATGACGATCAGTTCTTGGATGGCTTAATTTGACCTCTTCAACAGGTCCATACCATGAAATCCATCCTAGAAAATTACCCTGAGACCGCTTGTGAACTAACCTCCACCTTTTGGCTCAAGTAGATATTTTTCTGTCTCCTAACTTTGGAGGAATACTCACCAAGGTGGAGTGTTCATTCAAAATTTCTGGGTGATGGCCATCCTGGATACTGGATCCACGGTGAATGTAATATCCTCTAATCTGATCAAAAAGATCAAGCTGGCGCCTGACTTGGAGTGCAATAAAGAATTTGAAACTGCAGGCCCAAACAACACCTGTGCCATTGGGGCATACTCTTCCTTTCCCTTTTAAATTGGAAAGCACATCTTATTGGCCCCATCAGTGGCCTTGGACAACAACACCTATGATATGCTCATAAGTGCCCAGTTTATAATTGTTTATGAGGTAATAATCAACATGAAGCAAGGTTTCCTCTCATTGCTCAACTATGAAGTCCCTTATCCTTATCCAATAAAATTCTAGCAAGAATGAATACTCTTGCCTGGTTGAATACCCCCTTTCCGCTATGACTTTGCATTATACTACCTCTGGGCGCAATTCAAAGAAATTTCCAAATTCAGTGGATGATACGGATGGTATCCCTTTTTATGCTGCAGACTAGGTTTTTTTAAGCCTGGTGAACAACGAGTGGTTGACACAAAGATCACGCTCCAAATCCCACACCACTGCTTGTTGCACCTCATAAAATATTGAGGGTGTTAGCCCCTTGGAGCCTCGTGTATTGCCTGGAATACTAGACCTAGCCTACCAGAGGCCTATTACTATAATGTTGGGTAACCTCACTGGCAAGGACATGGTTATAAGAAAATACCAGGAGATTAGCAGAGTCTTATTGGTCCCCATAGAGGACATTGAACGTATCCACTTCATTGGCTCTATGATGAATTTGGGCTTGCCCATGGATAACCTGTTTTGTACCTTACCCAATGTCCTTATTTCGGATGAACTGACCTCATATGAGCTGGAAAAGGTTCATACTTTATTGGACGAATATAGTGACATCTCCAAATCAGATACTGAGTATAACCATTTGAAGGTCTGTTGCCACTCCATTGATGTGGGCGATGCCCAGCCTATTAGGTCCAAACCCTACCACAAGTCAAAGGTGGAGGAGCAAAAAATGAGGATGGAGCTCAAGCAATTATTAGATGTGGGGTTACTCATTCCTTCACAAAGCCCTTGGTCGTCACTCCTCTTACTAATTAAAAAGAAAAATGGAGGTCATCAGATAGTCATGGATTACTGTAGGTTAAATAGCCTCACTAAGAAGGATAGCTATCCTATCCCTCACATTGATGACGCCCTGGCCCAACTCTCTTGCTCTAACTTCTCCGCCATGGACTTAGCCATTGGCTATTGGCAAATAGACCTTTCTCTTCAAGATCAGGAGAAATGCGCTCTTATTTGTAGTGAAGGTCTTTTTCAACCCACCTGGTTACCTCAAGGGTTGTGCAGCGCACCTGCAACTTTTCAGCGCGCCATGGATCACATCTTGCAGGATCAAATATAAGTTGTGTTATCATCTATCCTGGTGACATCATGGCGTTCTCAAAGACCTTCAACAAACATCTTAATCACCTGAAGGAGGAGTTTCAACGCTTATGTGAGTCAAATATAAAGTTAAAATTCTCAAAGTATACCTTCTTTCAAGAAAAATTGGATTTCCTTTGACACGCCATTTCTCAAGAGGGAATCTAACTCATACAGGATAAGGTCAAAGCGATCACAAAAATGCCTCCCCCTAAAAATCTACAGGATATTCAGTTATATTTAGGGATTATGTGATATTAACATCAGTTTATCTCCAAGTTTGCTAAGCTCAGTGAGCCCCTTGTTTGGCTATTGACAAAAAACACCCTTTTCCATTAGGGTGCTGAACAAAAGGCTGCTTTTGAGACGCTGAAGCAACTGCTGTTACAACGTCCTACCCTATGATACCCAGATTATGGTAAAACTTTTATCTAATTTATCAACACATTGGACTATGTCATTGGGGCTATCTTAGCCCAATTGGATGAAAATAGTGTAGATCATCATGTATCCTATTTCAGTAAGATGCTTTCAAAGGTGGAGAGCAATTACAACATTATGGACAAGGAGTGCCTTGCTGTTTTATTAGATGTAAAGTACTACCACACTTTCTTGTATGGCACTACCTTCACTGTGGTTACTGACCACATTTCTTTAAAATGGTTACAGAACATTAAGGATCCTACTGGGCAGTTAGCGCGCTGGACTCTAAAGCTCCAGCATTATGACATGAAGGTTTAACACCGTGATGGAACCTGTAACATGAATGTTGATGGGTTGACTCAGCTGCCAGTCCTTCACTTGGATAATAGTGAGGCGGAGAGGTTACATGACCTCTTAAGGACCCTGGATGAATGGGATGATGAGGATGAACTTGTCCAGAAAATGTTAGCCCAGAACCCCCACAACACCAAAGTGGAGAGCGGGAAGTTGTATAAGCAGGTGGGGGCAAAGTGGTTGCCTTATCTACGGTCCTCAGAACATGTATCTGCTATCCTGAAAGCTCACTCTACCCTAGGTCATGGGGAGCAAAGAAAACCTATGAGTGGATTAGGGAGCGGTACCAATGGGAAGGAATAATGGAAACTATTGTTGAAGTCTTGGATGCCTGCCTCACAAGTAAGAAGCATTCCAGTTTTGATACTAGATACTATTATCAATCAACTACCCCTCAACAACCGTTCCACACCATCAGCCTATATATAGTAGGTCCCCTCCCGCAGACTACTTGTTGAAACAAATTTATCCTAGTAGGCATTAACTACTTTACTAAGTGGGGTAAAGCCGTGGCTCTCCCTGCCTAAACGGCCAAGGCCACTGCAACGTTCCTACATCAAAATGTTTTTACTTGCCATGGCTGTCCCCAAGTACTACTCTGAAACAATGGTAAGAACTTCACCTCCAGAGTAGTCAAGATCCTGGCCAGTCCATGGGGATCCAACTTTCTTCTTGGCCCCATATAATCCACTAAAAATGGGACTGTGGAGAGAGCCAATGGAACCTTGGTTTCAACCTTACATAAAATGGCATCCTCTAATCCACTTCACAGGGATCAATTTCTACCCAGTGCTCTTATGGCATACAAGATTAGTTATCACCAGATCCTGAAAATGTCTCCATTATGTGTTTTGTATGGGAGAGAACCAGGGATATTCGCCCTTTTAGCTAAGGATATCTTCTCCTCTAGTTGTGAGGAACCTGAAAAAGCCATAAAAAGATTAGCTCAGCATATTATTCAGCTTCAATATGAGGCTATGATGAACTTAGCTAAAACGGTCACTAAATAAGGATAAGATGTCAATGAGCTTCAGGCTCCCCTACCTCCATTTCAAGTGTCTGACATTGTCCTATACTACCATAATCATATCACTTCTAGAAGCAGCAAGCTTAGATCAATTTGGGAGGGTCCTTTCACCATCACCTATAAGAGAGGCTATGAGTACTCTAAAAATACCTTAGCTACAGGGATTACCATCAATTGGGTACATGGCTGCTTCCTATGGCCCAATCTCCCCCTCAACATTTTTGAGTGTGGTAATATCAGACAATAACCATTTCAACTTTGAAAGAATGTTTTGGGTCAGAATCTTCAAAATTTATTAAATTCTGTTGGACAATTATAAGTCCAATATTGTGATAAGAGCATTTCAGATGTAAATAACAATAATATTGGCCAAAAGACCCTGGCTGATTCTTGGTGGAACCACTCAAATTGGTGCAATTCTATTCCATCCACTTCTTGGCCAAATCATCCAGTTCTTATTAATCAGGTTATTCTGAACCCACGGCTGATTATGGAAAGTTATGCCAAGGCTTCTCCCTGGCCCCTCAACAATTCAGTTCAAACATCTAGGTAGAGACACCCCTTTTATTGGGGTATAGAGGGTCCTGCAAGGTGCAAGTATTTTCTCACCCATTGATTGGGTTAATTATATTAAATCCTTACCTAATGGACTTATCCTACCAAGTATTGACCCTCCATCAGCCGTTCTGTAAAGTGAGGCAAAGTTTGAGAGATCTGATAGGTTCAAATCCCATCTTTCCTAATTTTGCTATTCCTAGCCTTTTCCAAATTTTGTGCCTCACTCACCTTGAGCCTTGACACATTTAAATACTAAGCAGTGAAATATTGATATAGTTTTTTATTTTGTCACTGCAACTAATAAAAACTTATAAAAATCCAACTCTTTATCAATCTTAAGGTTCTCATATTTCCATTTAGATACTATGAAAATTCTCTGATCAATATATTCCTGCAGTTATAGAGTAACCTCATATTTGTATATAATTGTTAAAATCCAGGGCTCAAAAGAACCTGCAAGCATACCACCTGCCCTGGATTCCAACAATATCAACCAAAAGATTCATTTTAAATAAAAAATGAGATTATGAAGTTTTATAAGAGAGATGACCACAAGGATTATGGTCTTGAGCAATTTGATAATAAGGTAACTGGGAAAGGTGGGCTACACTCTTCTCAAGGTGGCACTAAGCCAAATCTGGACTATAGATATAATTTATCATCAGTGGTGTTGTATCTTGAGAAGCCTGAACTTCAGTTTTGAAGCAGTTTAATATTTTCTGATTAGGCAATAAGATAAATCAAATTTGAATTAAATACACATTTTCTGTTTAAATGCAATGACCCACCATCATTAATTATATAACTAGTAAAATTCAAGGACATGGATGAAATGCCCATAACCCCATAACATAAACTCTTAGAACTAACCTGGTCATGCTTGGACCTTACCAAATATTAGTCTAGGGTATATTTAATAAAAGGGAGGGCAAATAATCTGATCCCTTTTTCTTTGGTGTGCTCCTCCTTGTTCTTGAAATTAGTTTTACAATTATGTCATGGGACATGACAGTGAAGGGGAATTTTCTCTGAAGTACACCCTAATGGGTTCTAAGGAGTGATCACACTTAATCACTAATAATTAAATTTTAATAGGTTATATTATCTAGAGGGGGGCAGTGAAAATTCAACTTTAATAAAACTTGGGATAATAAGTAAAGTTAGAATCAGGTTTAGCAGGTTAGAAAACTGCTTATTTTTTAGCAGTCAATATTATTACTATTGTTTTTAAAAAAAATTGGATTTGGTCATGATATCATCATTTATTTAAATTTTATTTGAGGTGAGACAACCAGGGATGATACTGCACCAATGAAGGGAAGTGAAGAAAATAGGAAAGGAGGATAAAATCTGTAAAGCCTTCATGTGTGGCATATGATAGATCAGAAACTCCATGGACCACCTTTTCTATTTGCTATCTCAGTTTGGGGCATTGGTGTACAAAACCAACACATTCATAATTGTACCCTACCCAAAGTTCATCTACTGGGGTCAAATTTTGGGGAGGCAGTGATAGCAAGTCCTTATTCTACCACTGGGGTATCCTCACTAGGATATTATCATTCAACTCAGCAAGATCTTTAATAATCAAACCCTTTTACTTTGAACAATTAGCTTGGGTTTCATTGGATTTAAAGAGGATCTGAATTAGCTGATATAAATTATTTAAAGGGTTGAGTTCTGACACATACATTCACAAGCAGTCCAGAGCTCCATACAATTTAAGAAAGAAGTTCAGAAAATCTCAGAGGATCTTAGAATCAGACTCTTCTGGGCCTGAAACTTAGCAACAAATGCACAATTTGCTTGTGAGAAGAACTTGATTTGATATAAAGTTAAGCCCTACTTTAAACACCCCAATTTCCCAGATACTATATATACTTTCTATTATCAAATCTATAGAAAAATCTTCCACAGAATCTTTTTTTATTAATGTTATTTTTATTTGGTGCCAATAATGGAAAATATAGTTATATTGAAAAAGTTTTGGATTTGACCTTCCTGTTGTCTGAAGAGGTTGAGAGAATTTCAGTGCACTCTAGAGTAGCCCCCATGTACAATCCTAAAGCTCAAACTTGGTTGGACATCCTTAAAACCTAAGAAAAAGTCCCAGTTACAGAAGAATAATACCCTCTAAATTGCCTAGAAGTGCACCCTGTGAACAAATAAATGATTTAATGCAAATGACTCAACCCCAATCATCAGCACTTTTGAGCAAGTGTCCACTTTGGCAATGATATTAATAAATTGGTTAGACTACAATCTAAAAGCAAGTGTTTGTGTATGTGATGCCCAGCTAAAACTACAGCAATTGGAGCTTTGAAATTTTGAATATATGGAGATGGAAGAGGTCCATGTGCAACTCAAAGCCAAATTTTTTAATTTCTATACTAAATTAAAAAGTTTTATATAAAAAGACGAAATTGAGTGGAAAATGGTATATATGGTTTAATGGTATTTGATTTTATTTCGGCTGAGCAGTGTGATATTTGGTCAATTCGAAATTTTAATGGTTTTGCAAAGCGGTTGGTGATCATTTGGTTAATTAATAGCTCAATGGATTCAGCAGGCAGTTGATGATTAGCTGATTCGATAAGTTAATTGGTTTTGGTAAGTGGTTGGTGTTTTTTTGGTTGATTCATAAATTCAGTTTGATTTTATCAAGCGGTTAATGATTAGTTAATTTGATATGTGCTCAATGGTTTTAGCTAAATGGTTCGGTGGTTTATCTATAATATAAAACTAAAATAGTCAATTCAAAGGTATAGGTAAATTATATACTGGAGCAATCTACTTAAAAAAAATTTCACTGACGTACTATGTACTGACTGACTGACATCTGAAACCTTCGTATCTGATAGGGTCAACCTATTTAAGTGAGTGGGTGAGAATTGACGAATCTTATCGAATCTGAAATTATCAACCCTGATGGGTTCAACCTATTTGGGCGAGTGGGTGAGAATTGACAAATATTATTGAATAATTCACCAAATTGCTCACCTGAAGCTAATCGAGTCTAATAAGTTTAATCTATTTGGGAGAGTGGGTGAGAATTGACGAATCTTATCGAATCTGAAATTATCGACCCTGATGGGTTCAATCTATTTGGGAGGAGTGGGTGAGAATTGGCAAATTATCTAATAATTCACCAATGCTCACCTGAAACTCAATAAAAATCAGTATTAGAGTTTTAAGTAGATTAAGTAGTTAGGATAATCAGCTCACCAGCTACGAGGGCAACAGCGGAGCTGTTAGTCCGAGTGGCTCGAGAATAGCGCTGGCACAGCCTATAGGCTGTCAGTGTGAGCTTATCATCTGATAAACTAAATACCGTAGCGAAGCGCGGGTATCTGGATGTTAGGTTTATATATTTTAAAAACCTGCCTAATTTGGTTCACCTAATTTACTAAAATACTTTTGGCAAGTCAAGTAGAAGTGATTTAGTAGTTTGGAAGGCATGTTATGTAACAATGATTTTAATATAGAGAGATGTTTCAGATAGCAGTTTGGTGTTTTAGATTGATTCGATAGGTTTATTTTGTTTGGCTGAGTGGTTGATGGCTTTTGTTTAAATTGATAGGACACAGTTTAGCTTTGAGGGGTGATAAGTTATTGGTTTGATAATTTCAGTTAGGTTTGCCTAAGCGGTTGGTGGTTTTTGGTTGATTCGCTTAAGCAATTAGATTTGGCTGAGTGGTTTTGTTTATCTATAATATAAAATCTAAATTAATAAATTGAATATTTAAGATTCTATAGACACTGTAGCGAAGCACAGGTAAATTGGCTAGTCCTATATAATAAATTTATATAGGATCTGTTGGGAATCCGACCCAAACGGCCAATTCAGATGTCAGATAACAGGAATCGATCCCGAACTGACCAAAAAACTCAAAGTTCGGTCTGGGTTCAAACCTGAGCTATGAAAAGAGCTCAATCAGATCGGCCGAATTAATTGGGGTTTGTATCGAATCCCCAATTTATTTATCTAATAGATTGGCTTATGCAGCTTAGATTTTGGCTGATTAACCTCCCTGATTCCCTTAAAAAGTGATTTTGAATAATAAACACTACACTTTTCTTAAACAACATAAGAAACAATCGGGTAATTATTAAACAACCTCTGGCTTCGGATCACAGGCCCAACAAAAACAAAGAATCTGTGGCTTTGACCCAGGATCCTGACAGGATCTTCGAGGGTTGATATTTCTGGTACTTACTATTACCAGGATGCTTTACCTGCTCATGTAGCTGAGCTGGCACTCAAAAAGCTAAAAAGCTTTTCGGAGGATCTTATCTCTTATAAGGGTGATATACCCTTACCTTTAAATAATCTTACTGAAATTCAATTGATTTCTATCTTTACCTCTACTTATGCAGCAAAGTTTACCTGAAAAACCCAAGGAGCCTTTGAGAACTTAAGAGGGTATCAATTACCCTCAAAGTCTTACACTTATAAAGTGTCCAGAGATAACCCAAGCTATACATTAAGAATGGTAGGTTAATAAAGTATGATTATGTATATTTTATATTTACATAGTTGAAAACTATACTTGGATACTTATATAATTATAACTAAAAGTATTTAACTATATGATAAGTTATTTCAATTAGTATATATTTGGTCACTTATTTATACCTATAAATTATTTTTACTTGAGTTTTTAATTTTTGTATTGTGACTTGATAAATTTATCTTGTATAGCTGATTGATAATAAACTAAACATATTTTATAATTCTTAGTATCTAAGTGACTATTAACATTTAATCTCTACAATTAGTTAGCATGATACTTTCTTAAATATAATTTTACTATTATATGCTTAATTCCGATCTAAATTTGTAATCTTTTTTTGCTTAGTTTTCAAGAAATATTCTCCTTAGTCTAATATACTAGAACTTATATTTAATTCAGAGCTGATATTGAACTCTTTTTATATGAAAAAGCAGTATTAGTTTAGAGTTTCTAAATAAAAACATGATGAATATGATACGCATTGATTTTGCAGATTTTTTTAATTTTAAAAATATTTTAAGCATTCAATTCATTTCAGAGTTTTAAGTTAAAAAGTAAATCAGATGGGTCTTTGCACTTGTATATAGTGATTTTAGTAAAGACAATCTAGAATTTTTAATTACAAGCAAAAGCTATACTTTAGTTATATAATAAAGATTCTTTTGCTAAATGGCTTATTTTTTTATTAAGCGTGTGAATGCCAGCTAGAAAGTCTGGTTGTTCGGCATCTACTTGTTAAATCATTATCGCGGCTTTAGTATTTTATAAAAATACTGCTACTGCATGATATTTTTTTATTTTTAGTACTAGATGGGCTACTGCGTGATATTATGAGGTCTAAAACTATATTTGCAATTGCCAGCCTTTCATTTTTGCTTTCCGTCTCAATACAAATTTAAGCCTGAGACCTGCTTTACAAAAGCAATTTAATATGTAGTTAGTAAATTTGACTGACTTTGTGAGTAACTTGTGTTATTTTTATTTTATAAACAAAAAAGATAATCACCCGGATATTCCACTGGCGGGTTTCATTGTCGGAAAATATAATATCTTTCTCATTATCCTTTTGCTGCTGACGTTACGCATGGTTATATGGGTAAGGTTAGCTTTTTTCTATAAGCTTTAAAGAATACAATGATAATACATCGTAGAAAATTGTGTTCTCACTTCTAGCTTTTTAAACAGATGTTATAAGCTTACTTTTTTAAACTGACACTTCCATCATTGATGTAAGTTCTTTACCGATGTTTGTCATCAGGCTATTAGTGAAGAAACAGCTGTCAAAATTTAGGATTTATTTTAAAACATTAAAAAGTTTACTGCAATTGTTGCTAAATACTTTACTTACAGTAAGTCACGATGCACTGATAACCTCCAGTAGTACTGTATCTAAAGGTCATTTTTCCAATATCTATCTTTATATGCAATATTGAAAATGATCTAATCAGATTAAGATATTTTATACGTAGGGAAATAAAAAGTAGACCTTAGATGTATTCACCTAAAAATTTCTTAAGCGTGTGATAAGACAGCTTTGAAGAGTTTAACAAGGCTGGCAAACAGGACCTGATACTGTTCGTTATTCGCAAAGGGTAAGTAATATTAAACTTATCTCTTTTAAATAAAAGAGCGACAATTTTCTTTGAGTGCGTCGTCTCCGATCGCGTGCCCCGAATAAAAGTAAAAAGCTACGATTGCTATATAAACCACTAAATATTCTAATATGCAAGATTTGTTCGGATGTCTAAAGTCTAAGCAAAATATTCCAAGTCTAGCTTTACCGCGTTTTGTTGATCGTTTTACACAAATAGTAAGATCTCATGCTTGATGAGTTTTGGCAGCCTTGTAGGTATTGCAAATCGGACTTAAACTACGGTAACTCAATATTGGTATACGCTTTATGTTAATAGAATATCTTATTTTTATTTTTGTTATTTAGCGGTAACATATTATAAACCAATATAGTTTATGTATAAGTATCTATAGTAAGCGCTGATTCAGATAATGTCTTCCGAAATCTTAACACACAACCTTATCTTATTTAGGTTTGCTTTGCTAATATAATTATAAGTCTTTACATAAGGTAAGAGGCAAAGTACTTTTTTAAAACAATAGAATAAAAACATGATCATATTAGAAATATAGATACTCTTTTAACGTTGAAAAGAGAGTAAGCTTTTAATAAATTTTTACATCCATTCGATCCCTGTGTACCTAAAATAAGTGTTTTAAAGATAAGTAAACAGCAGGATTGTACATGAGATTAAGGTGATTTATCTGGGTTACTTCTTACCTTTTTTGCATCTACAATTTGTATAAGCTTAGAATTCAAAATGTAGTATGGTATCTGCAGATATTTGAATAGTGCAATATCTTAACCCTTTCACTGATTTTCAAAAAAAACTCCACTATTTTTTGGCCCTCAACTTTTGCAAAAATTTCAAAGCCGATGTTCACACTTTTTGTAATAATTTTGGCCCCTGTTGGTAACACGAATATTCAATAAATTTTGAAATAAATATATATAATCTCATTTTTGGACGCATATATACGTTTTTAGCTTTACATCACTTCCCATTTTTTGGACGCATATATGCGTCAAATCATTGAAAGGGTTAAGTGATTAATTCTAAAAAAGTATTCGAGGTGGGTCGACCTTGGGACAAATATACCACACCGAGAATTTTTCTAGCCAGTACAGGTTTCGAACTTATATTGAACAAAACCTGCACTAGGGTGGAAGCAGTTTTACCTGCAAGGCTAACCATCCTTGTTAAGTGATTAATTCTATTACATCGTTTTTACTATAGTGATTTATGAAACTATTGCGATAATCATAGTTTAGTATATTCAGAAAAACAAAATTAGATCGATAATAGTTGAATAAAATTACCATTTGTGAAGAGAAAAACTTTTTGTAGTACAAACTAAATAGAATAATATGACTTATCCTTTATTATGAAGCTATTGAAACCAGCTCGCTACAAACAACTTTACATAGATATAATGCTGTGCTCTATAAATATATGCAGATAAATAACTCTTATTGCATGTCGGCTTAGCTTTATACCTACTTTTTTGCATAGATTGGTAGTCTATAGATAAGATAGAAAGAAATAGTTAGAAAGCTATATCCATCTAATTTCTGTCTTTTGCAAAACTGCATAGTAAGATATCAATGTTGCTTTCAAATTATCGATGAATCCCCCCTTGGGTTGGGACCATCTAGTACTAAAAAAATGTTGCTTTCAAATTAATAGTTTTCTGTTAGCTACCAGCACTTTCTTTGTAAATGTGTTTTCTATGTATAACTATATCAAACAAAGTAAATTGCTGCTGAATACAGCATCATACCAAAGATCTATGTAACTGGCTTCAATCATCCTTATTCCAGTATCTAAGTGATTAGCTTAAGCCATTAAACTGAATCTCATACAACCTATATCATCTTTTTGCTTTTTTAACAAATTAACATAAACCAGGTGTAGTAGAGGACATCACTAATTGTAGATTGCAAGCTTTATTTGTAAAGAAAAAACAATGTGGGTAAATTCAGCTACTTTTTGGTCCAAAACAACGCTTTAGTTTAATTTTAACATATTAAGGTGAGCAAACTTTAAATTTACCAGTACAAGGCATATGGCATAAATAAAAAAGATTTCAATTAAAACATACGAATCTGTAGTTTTTAATATGATTGATGGTGTTTCTATGTGAGTTAGGCATTTGTAACAAAAGTTTTAATATATAGCAGTCATGATGAACTTTTTAGTATAATATCTTACAAAATATACATTAATAGAAGAGCAGGTCTCAATCCATCAATGGCTGCAGTAACAAGAACTTTTAGTACTGGTTTTTGCATAGGTTTCATTTTATGATATAATGAAATAAGTTAGGGTACTTTAAGGAGAGGATACCCCAGTGGTAGAATAGGGACCTCTACCACTGCCTCCTCGAGTTCGATTCCAGTACAGGAACTTTGGGTAGGGGACGATTATGACTGTGTTGGCGTTGCGCACCCAATGCCCCAAACTGAGATAGCAAATAGCAAAGGCGGTCCATGGAGTTCCTGGCCTATCATACGCCGTGCATGGAGGATTTCTGGATTTTATTCTCCTTTCCCATTTCTTCGCTTCCCCTTAATCGGTGCGGTATCGTCCCCAGGTCGGCCCACCTCGAATAAAATAAAAAAAGTTAGGGTACTTTAATTATGGCTTGAAAGTTCTTGATTTGTTCAAACTTTCAATAATCCAAAAAAGGTCTGCTATGCAAATAATTGTCAATTTTGTCTCAAATTTACTATTAATCTCACTACTATTGACTTCAATTTATCAAGTTTTGTCAATAATTCAGTTTATACTAAACTTAACAACCATTCTTTTTGGATTTAAAAAGTATATATGATTTACTTTACACTATAAAAAGTGTAAAATAATATTCTAGATAAAGGACTCTTATTCATATGTTTCTATTTTAGAAAAAAAAACCTAGTTTTTTTGATTTTTCTACTATAGGCAGTAAATACATCCTTCCCATCCAAGACTAACCTACCAAGCTCCAAGAGTAATCTGGTAATTACTTTGGACCCAGAGAATATAGCAATTTTATACTGGTTATGAAATTGTTGTCATTGGTCTACCTAAGATCTGCACAACTTAACTATAAAAAAAATCTATCAGCATGGTTATTAATACAGGGGGTGTAATACATTAGAATTTCTTTTTTCCTAACAGGATAACTGGACTTGAACAGAGAAGACATTGGGTTTATAATGGAAGGAGTGATTTAAAAAAGATAATTGGTTGGTTAATCTAGCAGTAATGACATTAAATGAGGAGGAATTTGTCTCTATAAATTTTCAAAAATCTAGGCTGATCACCTGAAACTCTTATTCAGATTACTTAGCTTAGATCAGAATGAAGTTTTGAGGATATTAAAACAATTCCAGGATTCTGCTGTCACCAAAAAATGTTGCATACAAGACATCTACCTTGCCTGACCTTTAAAAAAGTGAGAAAATTTGGATTAATACATGTCATATTTTTTTAACCCAACATAAACCACTTATTAATGATTTAAAAATACACTATAACAAGCTGTTTGCCATCTAGAAACTTAAGCAATGTTATGCCAATATTATAAAACTCCTTATCAGCTTTGTCCTAACACAATGTAGAGTCTAGACTAGTTATTTCAAAAAACTTGTTATATAATTTTATAAATAGATGGTTTTAATTAATGTTAAATTAATAAAGTATATAAAATGAAAGTCTAATGAAATCTGTACAAGTTTAGATTTTATATCTATATTGTTTAAGAACAAGATACTAGAGCTACAGCTATTTTAGTACAAGAACAACTTGCAAATATAAGGTAGTTATTGTTAGAAAATTGACTATGGGCTCTGCTAGTTGGAAGGCCAACCAGTATGAAGACTTGTCAGCTCTTGCCATTTTGCCTTAGGCATGGGGCCAGCAGTGCCAGCTGACCCTTTGGCATGTCACCCACCCCATTTGAGGATCCCCCAGCCAAACTCCTAAACAACAAAATAGATATAAACTTATAAACAAAGGTATATTGGGCAAAGGGAGATTTTATTGAAAGGGAAGCACCAGGTATTTATACTATTTAGAAAAGGGCTACTGTGCCCACTGCCAACCTATTGGCTCTTTTGCTAGTTCTTCCAACCAACCACTCATCTCAGCCTTCTGCTGCGCTTACTCACTTCCCTGGCATTAACCCTCTCACCCCATCCTTTCCAGTGTCCAATTATTAGTTTTGACTCATCCCCAGCCTTAAGTTGCCAATGATCCATATAATTGATTAATCTAAATAAATGTCAAATTTGGATTTGACCTTCAAGTTAATAATACACCAGAAACAGCTTCAGTCACTCAGGTTGACTTAATACCTTGGCGTCTCACCAATATATCATCTTGACTTATCTCAGTTGATTGATTAGGAATTACTT
Organism: Massospora cicadina; assembly: GCA_022478985.1. Taxonomy (NCBI): domain Eukaryota; kingdom Fungi; phylum Entomophthoromycota; class Entomophthoromycetes; order Entomophthorales; family Entomophthoraceae; genus Massospora; species Massospora cicadina. The sequence continues at coordinate 134,166 of JAKSZP010004048.1, read as the reverse complement.
TATTCAAGTGATAATTGATCTTAATAAATGAGGCGCCAGAAAACAGCCTTGGTCACCTCAAACTTGTAATTGTCAGATTCACCAACATCAAATAGTTAATTCAAGTAAATCATCCTCAGCTATTAGTTGCCAGTGATCCTTATATCAATTCAGGCCAGCAATTGGCTCCGCTTGATCCTATCTTCCAAACTTGGTAGAATACTTGGATTCAGCTCAACCCAATTTGGGGAGCAACTATATAGTAATCACATCAAAATTTAAAAAGCTGTTAATAAGACATTCTACCAGGATTGGTCATAACATCTCAAATAATAATTAATTATTAGAGAATTCCCTCTGGTTAAAATTCTGACATTTTCCCCCACTTAGCCAGATGATAATCCTCCTAAATCCTGCCTCAGCATGTGGGGTGGGCACTCAGAGCTTGCCCCTCCCTGCCACAAACAATTGCTAGAATCCTTACCACAGCGGCACATCCCTGCCACCTCCTCACCAACCCATCAGCTACTCCAGCACCAACTAGCAGAGTCCCCTGTAGTGAACACCACTGTCAGTAAATCAATCATTTGTGTCAGGAAAACAGCAAGTTAATTTTAGACTGACCTGCCAGTTGAAGTGCCAAAGCACCCAAATGCCAAACCTGAATGCCAGTGGCACTGCTGCTGGTATGACAATTATAAAACCAGGAAGGAGTTTTGCCATTAAGCGCTCATGAGTTGTTATTGTGTATAGGAACCTAGCAATGAACCAGGTAAACATGGCCATGGGTCCCATGGGTTGTAGAAATATATTTAGGAGGGGTGGTTTATATTCAGACATAATAAACTAGAATTGGATATGGGATTTTTAATGGAAACTGAAACAAAGAAAATTGGCCAACAATTCCCTCAGTGCAAAGCAACTGATTAAATAGTGCTCAATTTGGTAGTGTGTCAAAGCAAGGATTGAGGCCCTGTAAAAATTTATAGGATCTTGATTATTTTCAGCCAATAACCCCTATAAACCTATTACTTGCATAGGTTCAAGTTTTGTGCAATTTGTCCACATTGTATAATAATTGATATAATCTTTTGATATAAGTATGATGACTATTGTCTGTAGTTGAATGGAAGTATTAGATCTTGCCCAACACTCAGCCAGCATTTCCTATCAACATACTTGTGATGTCTTGAATAGGGATTTTTTCCCCTTGTACTACCTAACTTGTTCTACTCTTAAATCCCCATTTACAGTTTCTCTGGTTTGACACACAGTCAGTAGCATTCCTGATTTGATTCTGCTCCTTCTCTAAATCCCCACTCAGATCCTTACTCTTTTTCTTGAAGAGTCTCTCAATTATCGCACACAGCAATAATATTCCTGAGAAAGAATAGAAAAATGGATGCTGATAAAGTTTACTAAGCTAATACTCTAGTAAAAGTGATAATCTAGTAAATACTATAATACTATATGATAAAAACTAAATATCTTTATTGGTGAATTCTAGAGAGTTATAGTGAGGGATTCAGCGCCCAACCCTCAGTTGACACCTCCTCAATGAAATGGCAGCTGTTGCTGTTGAATCACCCATCCTTGTCTCAGCAGCGATGGTCTTCCTCATCCTGGCTAGGATTCTGTCATTGGACATCCTCAAGACTTAAAATAGAAAGAGTCAGAAAACGTGTCCCTAACGTTTTCCTCTCGATCCAAGCAAACCAACCATATTTGGCAAGTGACTTGTTTAGGTTATGGGACTTTATACCCATTAAGGCAGTTCATGAACCAACTGATCAATTCACTAGTTGCAAACAGCATCACTCGCCTCACAACTTAATCCTTAAATTCCCAATCAGTCAGAAATGAAACCCAACCAATCCCAATTGGTATCCTGAAAATTAATCAACTATCAGATGCCCCTATTTTGTTGGCAACTCTTCCCAAAAAGATCTTTAAGCATTTGTCCAGATCAATCCCCAACAGATCCAATCAGGCGAATAACTTAAAATCCCCCAAAAACAGTTACCCCAAAATTAAGGTCAACCAATTTCCAATTCACCTCACATTAGGGAATTATCCCCTAGCAATACCTGGTAATCTAGCCAGCTGAGAATATGGGCAAAAATCCCAACAGGCCCTCAAATTTGACCTAACCCAGCGAATTTTTGAGAAAGGGGGAATTATTGACTTCAATTTGAACTGACATCAAAAGAATCAGCGGTGGGCTGAGTCACTATCAGTTTTCCCAAAATGCCTGAACCAAGGCTTTACTGCATTTTTGGCAGTTAGTGCGATGGCATTTGGACCAACAGGCAACAGGGATCCCCTCAGGGCCACCCCACATAGGGACAGTCCAACAGGTCAGAAACGGGTTTGGTATGACTAACCCACCCATGCCCAGTCACTGAGTCATTTGTTCAGCCCAGCAGGATTCCTTAAGCGATGATCCCAATTTTTGTGATGAGTGTTTTGAATTATTGGCAATCATCACCAATGGTGATACATGCCCATTGGGAACAAGGCCTGACAATTTTGAGAGGAATTTTGGATCAGCAACCATACTGCTCAATGGCTCAATGCCATCAGCAATTTTGACCAAGGATTCAACGCTTGTCCCCTTCTGACTATTAGTTGCTTGCTCGTTAGACCTTCTTTTGTAAATTTTGGACATTTCAGCTTTAATCCAATATTTTCTGCACAGATTTCCTCAATTTGGCAAACTAAATCAGTGGTGGCAAGCGCTGAAACTGGGGGAGGAATCTTCAGAGGGAGCGCTAATACCCAATGCTTGTCTACCACATGGGCGATGTCACCCTGTGTGATGAGAGGTACAGCCACCCTCTCTGGACCCTTTTTGTAAGTTAAGAAAAAAATCGCCTGATCCACGCAGAGGGGACATTCCCCTGGACTTACATTACACATTCCTTTTGCCAGAGGAGGGGTGCCACCGCCAGGAAACTGTGTGAGGGATAAATTTTTGTGAGCCTTAGGCAAATTGATCGCCATCAAAGATGCAAATTTTGTGGGGGGACAGGGAGCATAGGGATGGGACACATGGAAAGCCTCAATTAGTTTCATGCAGTTTGCACAATCATGGGCTTTCACCCAGATATTTTCATAGGCTGGATAGCCCTTCCATGCAACAAGATACTGAACTGACATCCAAGATCTGCGGGATGCTAAAATGCTCTCCACTTCAGCCTCCTCCATATCCTCAATCACTAGTGGCTCAGGATCCAAGGGATAGTCCCTTTGAATGGGGACAGCTGAGATGCGTGAAAAACTGGATGTTGTTTTCAGTAAGGTGGTAACTTTAACTGGAAAGCACCATTCCCCAAATCCTCCTCCACCAAGTGGGGGCCCAAACATTTGCTTGAAAACTTCTGGGAGGGTACCTGCATCCACAAATGGCACATATCTAGCATGACATATGAGCCCACCACAATATCATGAGTGGGAATATGTTTCCAATATGCAAAATTCTTAGAGTTGCCAATAGCCTTAGTGAGATGCTCCTGCACCAAGGACTGGGTAGACCATTATGCTCTTCATGATCCATGGCATCTGGGACCTCTGGCCACAGACAAGGACTGATCAAAAATGAGGGGTTATAACCCAGAGTTACTTCATAAGGGGAACACCCCGTAGAGGCATGCATCCCATTATTATAAGAGAATTGCTTGAGAGGAAGGTCGTTAACCCATGTATCCTGCATGGCTGAAGCATGACAGCGCAAGTACTGTTCCAATATCTGATTAACCCACTAAGATTGTCCATTGGACTGGGGATGATATGCTGTAGATCAGCAAGGTGTAATTTTTAAATTTGATAAAAAAGTCATTCCAGAATCACGCTGTAAACTAAGGCCCACGGTCACTGATAATCTCCTGTGAGAGATCAAACATAGAAAACACATGGCGCACAAAGAGACGAGAAGTTTCTTCTGAAGAAATGGTGGATGAGCAAGGGATAAATAGAGAAAATTTTGTAAACTAATTAACCACAACCATCACCACAGTAAACCCTCTTGAACAGGGAAGTTTGACAATAAAATCCATGGATACTGATGTCCATGGACCCTCAGCCTGTTGTAATGAATGAAGGAGACCATTCCTTCCTGATCAAAATGACTTGGCCTGTGTGCAGGTAATAAAATTAGTGATCCAGACTGGTACATCCTTTGACAAGCCCGCCCAATTATAGGTGCGTTTAACCAAATTGATACACTTCATATTCCCTGGATGGCTGACTGTGGGGGATTGTGATGAGCCTGGAACATTTTGGCTCTAACAAGAGGAGAAACCCACACCTGCAACTGGAAATGTATAAGACCATCCACCAAGGAATATAGAGAATGCTTATGAGCTGGGAGGGACATTCATTCCAACAGCTCCACTCCTTTGGGACAGGTCAATTGGGCTGCTAAAACCAATGAAATAAGTGGCTATTGGGAGCCAAGTAAACTGATGAGACCACAGGAGGGATGATGGATAAAATTTGGGTGGGAGGGTAATGGTAATAAGATCCACCTACTTTGAATCTATAGGGCAATGTGTGTGCACAACTTAAGAAGTTGAAAATAACCTTCAACGCTCCTTTCACAAACTCATATTTGAAGTTAAAACTACACAAATCAATTTTCTCTCTCGTTGCAAACACTTTTGCAACATATTCAATTCAAGACTAGGTAATTTTGATAATCTCATTGAGGAGATTAGTGTGCACCCAATGTTGAGTAGCAGTTGGGCGAGTAAGGTAAAGGGCACAGGAGTGAGCCCCGCATCATTAAAATTCTGTAAATGCCCCAGAGACACCAGCGGCCTTGATAAAAATATTAAAAAACTGGTGGTTAGTTTTCCCCAGAGATTTTGGCCTGGCAGATGAAATGTAACCAGTTCATCAATACTCCGCATTCCCAGCCCCTGTTGTCAGTGTAGCACAGGGTTCAAGTATTCTGGATATACAACAAATGGCTCTTTGAGAAAAGTTTTGTGGAGATGTTTATACCCATTTCCCAAATGCAGTATATGTTGCACCACACTCCATGCCCCAAGGTTGGTTGAGTCTTGGGTTCAAGAACAAACAAGCGTTGGATGAAGCTGCAAAGGTGAGTGTGGTGATGGACCTCCTGGATGGTCAACAGGTAGTCAACATGAAGTACACTCATTGTACTAAACCAAACAAAAACTTTGTTACGTTCATCTTCTTACCTACAATGATTAAGTGCACTGTGCTGGAGCACCACCTAATGGCTGGGCTCAAAGCATATGGGTAAATCCAATCCTTCAATATGCAACACTTTACGCTCATGCCAGACCTGTGCACAGGCAAAGTGATTGCTGCACTCACCCCATCCATAGGAGTTGTGGAAAATTTGACCCAAATCCCCCACACCACTTTTGTGTTAGTTGATGAGCAAGAATCCTGCCCATTCCATGTCACCGTGGATAGCGCGCCTCTTATCTGCACCTTTTGTCATGCTTTTGGCCACAAGGCCCACACCTGACCCGCCAAGGAGGGCATTACACAAAACAAAATCATCCCAGAAGCAATGAGCAGTGCAGATGCCCATTATGAACCAGCCATAGACACTGACGCCGCCTTCCCGTGGGGTGCGCCTGGGTGCTACATTCAAGTTAAGCCTGTGTCCCTGCAGGAGTATAAGAAGGCCAAGCAGGCCCGCAGGGCAGTATCCAAGGTGGCAGCCACATCCGCATCTGTGATCCCACCCACCCAGCTCCAGGAAGACATCAAGTCATTCACTGTGGAAGCAGCTTGCAAATCCATCCACCAATCAGATTGGGCCACCCAGCCTGATGACCTGATGGGAAAGTCAAATATTCATGACCAATGTTACCAAGCCTTGATCAAAATTGATTTGCCACCAATTTCCCTACCGATTTTTGCCAACCTGCAATGGTGCACTGCAGGAACATAGCAATGAGAAGTCTCACAACAAAGCTGGAAAAAGACCAATAAAACCACACCTGCATCCAAAGTATAGGAAACCATTAAGCAGTTGTATGAAGGTCCAGTGACAATGTCACACACCACCACCATGGAGAAAATGCAGAGGGAGGCTAAAGGGGCCCTTCTCAATGCACCTAAGGTGCGATGGGGGCCTTCACTATAGGGACTTTGAACATCGTTGGACTCAAGGTCTTTCCATCCCAGACTAGGAAACTTAGTTTTTTAAAGAATAATCTACCTGTGGACATCCTGGCCATTCAGGAAACCCACAGTCTATATGGTGCTGAGGACACATGGGCAACCATGCGCCTCCCTTCCCTTTCCTTTTAGTTGCTGTACTTTGGGGTGCTTATATGAGCGACCTGTAAATTTAAATTTATTTATTCAACTTCATACCTTGACAGCTGTGTCCTTGTTGTGTCCTTTTTGTGGGATGATGAAGTGCACACTTTCATTAAAATATATGCCAGACCTGTGCATGATCTTGTCAGGAATTCTTCTCAGTCATTAATTCTCTCCCGCTTCCCCCTGACTCATTTGTGGTGGGCGATATGAACTGCTGGACCAACCCTGCCACTGACTGCTGGCCTTCAGCGCCTACCCCCTTCAGGGGCACATAGAGCTTCACGTTCTAAAGGCCACTTTAGGGTTGTTTGATACCTTACCTCAACATACACCTCTGCTCCCAAACATGTCTTTTCCCCACATGCACAATGGTCAGCTGAGATCGATGTCCCACATCAACCTTATTCTTGCCCCATTGAAATTTTAGTCACAGGTTGCACACTTTACAATGACGAAACTCGATTTATCTGACCACAGGTTGGTATTAATTTACTTCTCTTTGTCACACCCAGCAGCACAGGCGCCAAATTGGTGCAAACTCCACCCAGCTGAGATCACATCGCCCAGGTTTTCCTCATGGGTGGACACTGAAACCTTGGCTATGGAGTTTGCCATACTGTTATGTGTGGACCCGATTTCAACCAGTTCAAATTTCAAAGTATACAATCAGCCAGGCATGCCACATCTCATCACGTCGCTCTCAGGCTGCCTCAGCAGTCATTTTGCACATGCTTGCAGAAGCGGACCACCTGGAATCTAATGTCCCTTCTGCAGACTACATCCTGGCTTGGGGTTGCAAGTGGGCAGAAGTGTCTGCTCGCCTCAGCGCACTGGTAAAGCAACACAAACATCATGTTTTTGTGCAGTATAAGGCAAAGAACATAATAATGGGTGACATGTGCTCCGCTTACTTTTTCCAAAAATTCTTTGCACCGTGCCAGAGCTTGGCCTGCACACATATGAGGTGGCCAGACCACTCCGTCGCAGATACCCTGGCCAAAGTGGTAATCAAACCTAAAAATTACTACCCCAAATTGTATCACTCCAATCCAGTCAAACTGGCTAAAGTTGCTGATTTTCTCAAAAGTGCACATATCTGCATCATTTCCCATTATCTGGAGTTGATGACTTTATTTTTTTGGGACAAACTCTGGTCCGCCGTTCATGGTGCACTGTACAGGAAATGCCCAGGTCCAGATAGGATTTCTTATAAGTTCTACAAGATAATATTCTAATTATTTCTCCTCCTTGCTGTTTGCCTCAATGAATAAATGTATGCTTGAAACGCGCCTCCTTCCTGAGGGCCAAGAGGCTTTTACAATAATTCTGTATAAGAAAGGGGATAAGCTAGACTTGGCCAACTGGCGCCCCATTTTACTTACTAACAATGATACTAATTTATTTACTAAAATCATGGCCAACCGCCTAGGGGAAGTTGCCTCTGCTCTCATTTCCCCTGAGAAATTTTTTTCATTCCCAAGAGGTCTATTTGGGACAACATACATACTGTAGCCAACATCTGCCAATCCATGGCTACTGAGGCACTTGTTTTTTAGACCAGCAGAAGGCTTATGATAGAATCAACTGTGAATACCTAAAAGCCTGCCTCCACAAGTTCCACCTCCCCACCAGTTCATTAATTTGGCGGCGTTGCCCATGGAATCCACCAAAATGGCTGTGCGTGGCCCTGGCTTCCTAACTGATGTAGTTCACCCTCAAAGGGGCCTGTGCCAAGGCACCCTTAAGCCCACTCTTATATAACTTCAGCCTTGACCCACTTTTGCGCGATGTAAATACCCGCCTTACTGGTGTCCAAGTGCAAGGCCAAGCACCAGTCAAGATGTTGGCGTTTGCTGATGATTGTGTGGTTGAGGTGTCTAACAATCATGATGCACGCGCGCTTGAGGAGACTATCCAGGTTTACTCCAGGGTAAGTAACGCTTCACTTAACGCCTCCAGAACTAAAATCATTCTCATTGGTCAGTTCCAAGCCCGCTGGTCACCAGCGCCCCATTTTCTACCTGCTTCAGAAGCTAGCTCACAGGTTCACTTGCCCCATCCACCCCAATCTGCCCCGCTTATGCTCCCTTTCGTGCTAAGGCCCACTGCTGGTCAGTACGTCATTTGGGGGTGTGGCTGGAGGCGGAAAGGTACACCTTAATGGTGATGGAGCATCATATCCTGGACAATGTTACAAAACGCATAACTTCCCTCAGAGCCCGCCAAATTTTCCTCACAGACAGGGTAGTGCTGGCCAACTCTATTCTCCTATCTAAATTTGGTTTGGGGCCCATGCTATCGCCTTTTCCCCATCGTTATTCACTACATTATACGCCCTACTGCAAGGGTGGCTTTGGTTAGGCCGCCCACCTCCTCTGCGCCTGGATGTCTTGTTTAGCCCTCGCTTTAGTGATGGTATGAGCCTGCTCAACTTTGAGGCCCACGCCACCAAAATACTTGGCACCTGGATTGCTGCAGTCACCAACCCAACGCTCTCAGCCCAGCACTGGTCACGCGCAGCCCGCTCTAACTTCTCCCCGCCCTGGGCCTCAGCAATCCTACCCACCACCATTCTCTGTTTGAATATATTGCCTCACACCCTTCTGCTGCAGCCCGCATGGGACGTCTCCCCACTTCAAAAATTCTCCTCTCCATGCGGAGCATTGAGTGGAGGACTTTAATCAGTGGACACACTGCCCAGAGGGGTCGCCTTACCTCTCTTTACACAGGAAGTACAAGGCCAAGCCATTCTGAACAATGTGATACCAATGAGGTTCCCTATTATGGCCAGGGTACATTATCTGGACATGTTGGATATTCCCTACTCCCTTGAGACCCAGAAAGCCATCTGGAAGTACGCCCATCACCCTCTTCTGCAGCCTCTTGTTCGTTTCCATGTGGGGCGCTGCTTAAACGGGTATACCATACTGCCAAGCGCTCCAATGTGTCGCACTCCTCATGTGTGTGTGTGACCAGTATGGGACTTTGATTCACCGCCTGGAAGAGTGCCCTCTGTCAAAAGCGATCTGTCATGAGGTTCAACATCTCTTTGCCAGTTTCTCACACAGCCATTCAGCCTATCTAAGGACATCCTTTCCTTATTATTGAATTTCCCTATCCCACCTTCCCTCCAAGCCTTGGTAGTTGCAATTGCTATGTGGACTATCCACACGGTTGTTTTGGATGCCATCTCAGGCTCTACTCCCACCTTTCAGGATGCTGTACGCCAATTCCAGTCGCACCTCATGGACCATTTTCAAGCATGGTTGTTTGGGTACCTACCATCCCGTCGCCATCAGTTGGTCTCATCCTGGTTTCTGGTTTGGTTCATCACTTCAGACCCTTTCCTTCATATGTGCTCAATAGTGGCGCAAGCCTCTACTCACAATTCCCCCTTCCTTTACTTGGCTTTCCCGCTGGCAACAGGAGATAGCGTTAGCTTCTCTGGGGTGCCTCTTACTGATATTAGTTCTTTTAGATTACATATTGGAAGTTTCCATCCCCTGGTCATCCTTCCCCAAATAAAATCAAAATCAATCCTACACAAATACTGATAAGTTTGAGCTTGTCTGTGTGCCATCTTCTGTGGTTTGCAGAGTAGAGAAGAGCTTGATGATCAGTTTGCACTGTTAACTCATGTTGAGCACCCTTCAAAAGGTACCGCTAGTGGGTCAGGGCCCATGTTACAGCTGCCAGCTCCTTGTCATAAATGTCCCATGACTGCTCCATAGGAGAAAATTTTCAGGAAAAGTAGGTGACGGGGTGCTCTAACCCTCATGCTCCTGAAGCAATACAGCCCCCACCACAACAGCAGATGAATCACAGGCCACGACATAAGGCTTGGAGGGATCTGAATGCTTCAGGATTGGAGGAGACAAAATACCTCTTTAATTGACTCAAAAGCCTTCTGGCACTCTGGCATCCAATGAAAGGGGACATTCTTACCCATAAGTGGATGAAGTGGGGTGGCTAACTGGGATAAGGTAGAGGAATTTTTTCAAGAAAATTATAGTGCCCAAGAAGCTTCTTAATAGCTTTTGGGTCATTGGAATGGGCCACTCGTGGATGGCATCAGCTTGGTAGGGGGAATGGCATACCCAACTTTTAAGATGTGATTGCCTAAAAATGTGACTTCTTACCGGTAAAACTCACAAGTTGGAGGCTTAACAAATAGGCCCGCCTTATGTAAGGCTGCCACAACTGCTTCCAAATATTTTGCATGCTGTTTGGGAGTCAGGGAGTGTACTAAGATATTGTTGATATAAGCTAATGCGCAGGTGAAATGGAGATCACTCAACACACTATCAATCATTTATTGAAGTGTGGCCGGTGCATTCTCCAACCCAAAGGGCATTACTCAAAATTGTGAATACCCCTCTTTGTTTGGATAGCGGTAAGCCATTCCTGGCCTTCCATCACCCCAAATTTGGTTTAAAGCATTAACAAGGTTAAGTTTTGAGAACACACATGACTTAGAAATCGTTTGACTGATAGTTTGCTCCAGTGGTAAAGGGTAGGGATCATGAACAGTGATTTTATTTAGGTGAACATAATCAATGAAGGGACAAAGGGAACCATTGGCTTTCTTGGAAAAAACGATGGGAGAAGCAACTGGTGATGTTTCTTTGAACAACCACCCTTTCTTAAGCATGTCATCCAAAAATACATCAAGAGCAGCCTCCTCCTCTTCTGTGTGCGGATACAAAGGGCAGTTTATATTTAACACCTGCACCGTTGTTCTGAACCCTAGATAGAATTTAGTATGGGGATAGACAGTCTGCCTTCTCAGAATCAAAGGTACTTTGATATCCCATTAACGCCTCAAGAAAATCTGATAAAAGGCCTGCAGGGGAAACCTGGGAAGTGATGGAACTTCGGTTTTAAGTTTTTGTAAGAGTATCCACTAAGGGAAACTCGCCTTCCGTCTGGTCATTAGAAAATGACAACATGTTAGACTTCAGGTGAATTCTAACATTCTGTCGGCGCCACCAACCAACTCCAAAATTACTGGAAACACCAGATTTGGCATTGCAGAGAACTGATCACAAAAGCTGAACTGATATATAGAGAAAGGTACTGGACATCTAACTAGGTATGAGGGCTGTGAAGCTGATGAAGTGACCATCACTGTAGGACCCAAGTCCTGGTCAAGTTCCAACTGGTGAGCTAGCTCTACACTCATAAAATTCCCCATTGCTCCAGTGTCCACCGAGGCCTCAAAGGACACGTGGTGAGCTCTGATACTTATTTTCACAGGCAATAAAAAGTGGGCGAAATTTTCTTTAATAGCAGCTATAGTTGAGTCTGTAGATAAAGAAGATATTACTAGGATTAGGGGAAACCACTTGGTCTGCAAAAGGGGTAGACACCTCATAAGTTGGAATACCAGAATATACTGACATGGGCACAAGGTCAGCGGCAACTAATAATGTGATTTGGACAAAATTTGGAGCTGAGATTAGACACCAAGACCACCTTGGCGGCTCTGAGCATGAAGATTCCATTTTATAGAGTGGGTTCAGACAATTTGGTAGGTACTAGGATATTGTGGCCATACTAGAACTTCTTCACAACCTTATTCAGCTGAGAGAAAAGGGCCATTGCTACGCCAATCTCAACAAGAAGGGCGGGAATGGTTAATAATAATGGTTGGTCGATTATGTCAGGAAAACAGCAAGTTAATGTAGACTGACCTTCCATTTGAAGTGCTGAAGCACCCAAATGCCAAACCCAAATGTCAGTATCACTGCTGCTGGTATCACAATTATGAAAACAGGAAGGAGTTTCACCATTAAGAACCCATGAGTTGTTATTGTGTACAGGAACCTAGCAATGAACCAGGTAAACATGGCCATGGGTCCCGTGGGTTGTAGAAATATATTCAGGAGGGGTGGTTTATATTTAGACATAATAAAACTGGAATTGGATATGGGATTTTATTTGAAAGTGAAATAAAGAAAATTGACCAACAATTATTCAGTGTAATGCAACTGATTAAATAGTGTTTTTTTGTTTTATCTAACCGAGGCAAGCCAACCAGGGGACAGGCATTACCAAAAGAAAGAAACGAAAGAAAGAAATAAATGACATGGAGCCTGAACAGGGTCAACTCTATCAATGAAAGTTTTTTCCACCTCCGGATTGGGATCAAATTTTTTCTGGTTACATCATGGGTAAGGTTTTTGTGTTACTAGACCTACTAAACGCCAATAGCTTCCTTTGACTGGCACCCCAATTGATGTGCAAAGGGCGGGAATCAAACCCGCAACCTTCAGGTTGGTAGCCAAATGCCCTACCAACTCGCCTTCCACCCCCTTAGTGTTTGCTTTGTTAGTGTGTTAAAGCAGGGATCAGTGCCCTTAAATTTGACCTAACCCACCAAATTTTTGAGGAAGGGGGAAATATTGAATTCAATTTGAACTGACATCAAAAGAATCAGCAGTAGGCCAAATCACTAATGATTCACCCACAAATGCCTGACCTAAGGCTTTACTGCATTTTTAGTGGTTAGCGTGATGGAATTTGGCCCAACAGGCAACAGGGATCCCCCAGGGCCACCCCACATAGGGACAGTCCCAGCAGGTTGGAAACAAGTTTGTGATGACCAACCTGCCCATGTCCAGTTGCTGAGGCATTTGTTCAGCCCACCAAAATACCTTGAGTGATGATCCAAATTTTTGTGATGAGTGTTTTGAATTATTGGCAATCATCACCAATGGTGATACATGCCCATTGGGAACAAGGCCTGACAATTTTGAGAGGAATTTTGGATCAGCAACCATACTGCTCAATGGCTCAATACCATCAGCGATTTTGACTAAGGATTCAATGCTTGTCCCCTTCTGACTATTAATTGCTCACTCATCAGACTTTATTTTTGTAAATTTTAAACATTTCAGCTTCAATTCAAAGATTTTCACACAGATTTCCTCGACTCAGCAAGATAAATTGGCAGTGGCAAGCGCTGGAACTGGGGGGAACTTTCAGAGGGAGTGCTGTTACCCAATGCTTGTCTACCACATGGGCGAGGTTGCCCTGTGTGACGAGGGGTACAGTTGCCCTCTTTGGACCCTTTTTGTTAGGAAAAGGAAAAATCGCCCATTCCATGAAGAGGGGATGTTCCCCTGGACTTACAATGGGCTCCGCTAGTGTGACAAATCAACTAGTATGAAAAATGGTTGGCCCTTTGCCATTTCTCCTTCATTGGCATAATAACCCCTACAAGTCCGCGCCCAACCCACAAACCAACCACCAATGACTTTGACTTAGCCCCAGGTGTCCTTGGCGTGTGCCCAGAAAGTCCATCCCCCATCTTGGGTGGCCATGGCACTCCCGCGCCGCACCTCACAGGGTTGGCGGCCAGTCAGCGCAGATTGTTGGTAGCCAGCTGGCCAGGCTCCTGCCATTTCCCCATAGGGAGGAGGCATGGGAGCTAGCAGCTCTGGCCACTCCAGGCGTGATCATCCGCGCCTATTGGGGATCTCTTATCCCATCTAATTTTAACCTAGATGAAAAACTACTAACAAATAAAAGTAAATGGGCAAAAGAGAGATGTATATTTGGAGGGAAGGAAGGCTATTTATACTGCCCTAGGCTACTGAGGCTATGAAAATAATAATCAGCCATTAGCCAGAAAGCCCATCAGTCATTGAATGCTGGAATTCTACTAGTTTGGTAGTCATTTAATGGTAGCGATTCTCTCCTCAATCCGCTCATCTTGGTCACCAAATTATTCTATTAGGTCAATCAATCCTCAGCATAAGTTGCCAGTTGATTGTATATAAATTCATAAAAATAGAACTTCAAGCATCCTTGGCATGAGTTGCTGGTGCTCCAAATTAGTCAGCAGAACCATATTCAAATGGATGGTAATGTATTAATCAGCTTTCCTCTGGAAACTCACAAAATAACCCTTAAATTGGCATTTTGGCAGAAAATGCAAATTCCGCTGAACCTAAACTCAATTAATATTTATAACATTAAATAATATCAGATTAGGCAATTAACTGGCAATTACACCTGACTAACTTACACCCCTAGTCCTGATACTAAAGAAAGGAATACATCTGGTAAAAACATGACAGTTATGTAGTCTTGTTCTGTCTTGTTATGAGAAAGGCAGCAGGGGGCTTGCAACACTTACTGAACCTGAAGTTAAAACTTCTAGTCTAAAGATGGACTGAAGTTAGAAAATGTATTGAAAACCTTAAGAATTATACAGAACCTGAAGATAATACTGATAAGGTCAATGATTTTTTAAAACGTCAAGAAGGCATTTTATGATCAAGAACATGTTTAATATACCAAAAATTGATAGCTTAAAGGTTTTATTTAACCAAGGTACGCCGACCAGGGGACAGGCATTACCGAGTATGTGTGGAAAACAAAGATATATAAAATTTGGGCACCCTGGGGTACTCAGGTTACCCCTGTTGCCAGTGGGACTGCCAGGTATGAGGGGGGTTGGTGCGCTAATCTGAGGGGGCTTCCCCCGCTATGGAGCAGGTGCAAAGGAAGGGGTCTGTGCGGAGGAACCAAAGTGGGAACCACGATTCTATGAGCGCCTGTTGCCTTGGCCTCATATATCCATAGAGCTAGGCTTGGAAGTGCTACAGTAAGTGGACGTGGAACCTTTTGATAACCCCATGGATGGTTGGGACCGTGCCCCTGAACGCATCTAAGGCAATGGTGTGGATTGTCCACATTGCAATGGGTATCATTAGGGAGCGGAGTGTAGATGGGATTGATGACTCAATATGGAGCGCGAGGAGGCTCTTTGATATAGAAAATCCCTGATCGTTTTGGATCTTAAACAGGCGCGCGACTTCCTGCCATATGGCTTTGGTTGGGGGGGCATGTTTCTAGGCGGTGATGTAGAGAGCCCTCCCCTCCACATACTGCGCAGGTTGCATGGAGGGAATTGGAGCAGTCCGCCATCCTATAGGTCCTTCTCAGACAGCGCCAGGCGTTGGCTTTTACCCTCAGCTGTAAAAGTGGGTGGTGCGTCATTCTCCACACTGCCTTCTGTGTGAATAAGTTGTAGGGAATGTCCAACGCATTTATTATTCGATTCTAGCAATGGTTGGGGTCATAGCAAGCATGTCTCTCTGGGGGCGGTTTTCTGGATTTCTTAATTTGAAGTGGGTGATGGGTCATCCCCTTCACTGCACAATGCCAGTGTTCTCTACGGTCCATCCCATGTGGCGGATAGTTCAGAGGATGCGTTTGAAGTGAGGGGGGTTCTATGCGGGTCTGTTGCGGTAGGGTGTTAATGCAAGGTATGATAGTGTTCTGGGTGGGCTATGTGAATTGGTTAATTTGAGTGCCTGTGCGAAATTAGTCCTCGCTGCCATGGACCAGTGTTGTTGCAGGAGGTCTGGGGAAAGGACTTCCTTTATCCAGGTACACAGGATGCGGTTGGCGTGGCTCTCAAAATTTAATAGTCCCATGCCTCCGCTTGAGCGTGGGCCAAAGAGTGTTTCCATCCATATGGGAGGATGGGATCAGGGCCACAGCCAGCCCTGGATGAGCGCGCGGATTGAAGTTATAAAGGTGGGTGAGAAGGCGATCACGTGGGCAGGGTACCATAGTATTGGGAGGATGAGTGAGTTAGCAACTGTTACTCGCCCCATTAGTCCTGGGGATCTTCCCTTGAGGGAGGCTACGCGGTTGGATACCCGCTGTAGTAGGCTGCTTTCCATTGTCTCATTGGCATATCCCCCTGTTTCCAGCCATATCCCAAGGTGGCGGACAGGATTGGTGGTGGGAGGTGATGCAAAAGGTAAGATGAGTGGATTTTTCCTTTGTATGGGGGTATGAGGTTCTGGTGTTGTAGCCCAGTTGTTAGTGTACTTGCCTAAGAGAATGATTTCTGTTTTCCTTTTGTTGAGCGATGCGTTGCTCACCATGGAGTATTCCTTATGGTGCGTTTCAGCTGTCAGGCATCATTGTTGTTAGCTATACCTGCCATGCAGTCATCCGTAAAGGCTAGTATCTTGACTGTTGGCTGGCCTTGTGCAATTATGCCCATGAGGCGTGAGTCAGTTATGTGGAGTAGTGGATCAAAACTGAAATTATACAGCAGTGGGCTGAGGGGGTCCCCTTGTTTGAGCCCACTGTGTGGTGTGATCTTGTTAGTTAGGAAGCCAGGGCTGCATACAGCCATGGTTGCAGATTCTGTAAGGAGCATCACCCCAGTTTATGAATCTGGGTGGGAGTTTGAAAGCGTGTAGGCATTCCTTTTAGGTATGGCTAACTAACACGGTAATATGCCTTTTCCTGGTCTAAGAAGACCAGGGATCCAGTTGCTTTGGATTGACATATGTTTGCAACAGGGTTTATGTTGTTCCAGATTGAGCGCCCTGGTATAAACCCAAACTGGTTGGGTGACAGGACGTCAGAGGCAATTGCGCCTAATCTGGCTGCTAATATTTTTGTTGGAATTTTTGTGTCAGAATTAGAGAGTGCGATTGGACGCCAGTTGGCCAGGTCCAATTTGTCACCCTTTTTATACAAGGTTATGACATATGATTCATGACCACCAGGTAGGAATCGTGTTTCCAGCAAGCACTGGTTCATAGACGCCAAAAGGAGGGGGGCAATTTGCTGAAATTTTTTTGTAAAATTCATAGGGTATTCCATCAGGCCCTGGGCATTTCCTACGTGGTGCACTGCGGATTATATCCCAAAGCTCCTCCCATGTAATTAGATTTAGAATGTTGTAGTTTGGTGGTGTGCTTTGTAAAATACCAGTTTGTATAAATTTTGTGATTTTTTGTGGGTCTGTCAGCGTATCACGGTATAATTTGGTGTAATAGCGGTGTACTTCCGCCTTGACCTCCTCAGGGTCAGTTGCCACAGTGCCGTTGGTCTTTCAGACCTGTGTGCATGTGGGCTGGTTGCCACGGGAGTGGAATTGGTGGAAGAAATATGTCAAACATGTTTCGCCTTCCTTTGAGAACTTACCTTTGTTTGATACTTTGATTCTGTGTTGGTGCTTGAAGGTGAGGGTGTTTAGTTGGGCGGATATTTCCGCCCATTTGCATCCCCAGTTGGGGCTATAACCAGATCTCAGGGTGTTAAGCTTGAGGTGGTCCAGTTCTGCCAAGGTACGCCTGATTGTGGCTGTATTGGCGGTGTACTTATGTGATGCGAGATGTCAGGTTTTGTTGATTAGTTCCTTTTTAAAATTTGGCCATGTTACAATGGGATCCAATGTGAATGGGGCTGTGAATTTTTGGTTCATCGCCTCGTGTTCACCCCAGTCAGATATTTCAGGTAATTTTATGTTTTCTGGGTGCAGCTTTCTCCAGGGTGACACCTGTGCGTGGGTTCAGGCTGGCAATAACTGCACCAAAACAAGTCAGTGGTTGGAGAAATTGACTTTTTTGTTGTAAATTTGGAAATTCTTAATCATTGGGTTTACAGAACAAGGATGTGATCAATGCGGCTCATTGATATGAGCGCTCCCTCATGTATGTTGGGCCATGTCATGTGGGGAGGGAGTGGTGATCCGGGGGAGGGCATCCTGTAGGCCAAGAGATGCCTTCATTGTGTGGAATTCGATGTGTCCCAGTGGGTATCCCCTGGGGTTTGGCCATTGGTCCATGTTGAGGTTATCCCAGCAGTTAAAGTCACCCAACAGGATGGTATCTGGTAGGAGGGTGAGTGTTGGAACAGTTTCAAGAAATTGTTTTTTACTAGCTGCGGTGCACAGTGCATAGATGCATGCTATTGAGATTGTTTCCTCTTGGCATGTGATTGTTGCTACCAGGACACAGCCATGAAGGTATGACAAGGAGTTTGTAATTTTTAATTTTTTGTTATTTTGGATGATCACCCCACAGTGAGACATCCATACTGATTGTGATGGTGAGACCCTGGCTGATCAGGATCCTTCTTACCCTTGTAGACAGTGAGTTTCTTGGATGGCAAAGATGTCTACAAGGGGTTTTCGCAGAAAGTCCAGCTTTTTGGCTTAGGACGTTTGAGCCCTGGCTCCCACAATGTTTAGCATCCCTATTGACACTGAGGTGCCCACAACGCCTCAGGAGCAGTTGGGAGGGCTCTCTGGCCCTAACCCACCGCGGCTCATTTTGGCCATGCTCCACGTCTGTACTTTAACTCTCTCAGTGACAATGTCAGTTCCCTTGATCTGACTCAATTTTTTGCGGGAATTGCAGTTTTTGAAATTTGCGTTATCTTTTCCTGCACGTATCTCATGATGGTTCAATGTGGGGTGCTGATTGGGTTCTGTAATTTTGGGGTTCAAATTTGTAGAATTGTGCACTGCATTTTTGCCCATATTGCAGCTGAATTGTTACTCAAAGTGTGCACGATTGATGTCGCTTAATGACTCAGTTGAGTTGCTGAGAAATTTTTCAACCTGGTCATATTGTTCTGATTGGTTGGCTCAGTGTATATCTGAAATATCCTCTTGAATTTTTCTGGGGTCGATGGAAGATTCCACGTGTGCTGCCACCTCAGCCGCTGCCTGCTTGCAGGATTTTTGTGCCACTTTGCATTGTTTATGTGTAACTGGGTCCATGATGGAGTAAAGTCCATCTTCACCCCAGCGGAATGGGTGGTGGCCGTCGGTCATTCTGGCGAAATTTTTGTTACTTTCATCCATAGCTTCCTCACAGTAGTCTGCTTCCATTAAACCATCCTTCACGGGGAATGCATGTTCCTTGTGTCCCAATGAACTGCAGTGGTTACATATAGGTGGTGCACATTCCAGTGTAACTCAGAATGTGGATGACTGTCCCCATCTGCAAAGTGAAACTCTGCTGTGTGGGGGATTCTTAATAAGTCATCTTCCACTTCGGGGAATGGGTTGATCATGGCAATAGCTTTGCCTGTGCACAGGGTTGGCATCAGGAAAAGTCGTTGTAATTCGAGTTGCATAATTTCTCCATAGGTTATGAGCCCTTTGTGGAGCTCCTCCTCAATTACCTTATGAGGAAGGTTTGTAGGGAGTGAGTCAAAGGAGATGAACAAAGTTTTTGCTTTGTTCCATCTGGTGCGCGCTGTGCACACTATTTTTTGCCCTTGGGAAGGGCAATTTCAATGCAGACTTTAGCTGCGGCCTCCACTTCTTTGGCTGTTTCAAAACCAATATTGATCTAGCCATGGCCCATGTTGTTGGTGGCGACATATACCGCGTGGGGAAAAGGGAGGGCTGTGCCTCACATGTTTTCTCCCACAGGGTCAGGGACTCATCCCCAAGGAAGAGTCAGAGCCCATGTTCCACCTTTGAAAGGGGTTGGTTACATTGGATATACATGTATTGATCTTGTTCTATAGTAAATACCATAAACCCAGATGGTGTCTGAGTTTGTGGGTTCTTGGCGGCTTGGGTTCCTGATCCCCCTCCAGGGCGTTTCTTGCCCTTAGGTGCACCATTTTGCGCACCTCTTGATGTGACGCTCGCCCAGGTTGTATTAGATTTATTATTAAAATCGCCCATCTCTCCTGTGTGATTATCAAAATTGCTGTTTATTCAAATCATAGTAACTAAAGTGATTGTTATGGGAAAGAAAAGCAATAATTGATAGCTTAAAGGTTTTAAACAAAATATTTGCTAGTTAGAGGACCTCACAGCTAGAAAAACTTAGCAACGTTGTGCCACGTTTAAAAATAAATTATATAAGACTTATAAATTCAATAATTGTTAACTTTTGGTGGTACCACATAGATCTGCTACGCTGGTTGCACAGGATAATTACCACTGAGCAATGGATGGATGATATGAAGATTGCAATCCTTAATAATTACCAATATATGATATGATGCTATCGCCCAACTGACACTTTTATTATATATATAAAATGCAGACTATCTCTGTTAACTACTAAAAATCTCTTCCTTCTCATTTTCCCACTCAACTCTTATCCTCAGTATTCCTAGTCAAAATTAACCCTTCCGCTTATTAATCTATTATTTGTTACATTTTAGTGGTTTTTGTTATATCTTTAGATCAGCGAAATTACCTTGATTTTACAAACTATTGGTACTACAATCAATTTACTTCACATCAACATAATCTTTCACTCAATCACAAGGTTCAACTTGAATCATATAATATGATCTGCTGGATATATGGCTTATCGTCCAGTCAAATTAATTTCTTGACAATGACTAAAACAGAATCTTTATATAGTTGATTATACTAAAAAAGATCCATATAAGATTTAGAGGAAAATTTGTGAGGTCTTGAATAAAAGAACAGAGATCTAAAGGAACAATTATGCTATTTTGTACAAGAGATTAAAGAGTTGGAGTCACAAGTAGCTTCTTTAAATAAAATCACATATTGAACTTGATGTTTAGGACAAAAACTTGAACTTGCAAAAGATAAATTCATCAATATGTCCATAATATTTATTACATGATCCCTGAACCCAAAAACATTTATATAGGCACTCTGGCTGGTAACACCAATCACGGAATTTTACCATTGCTTTTAAATCCACGTTTAAAGTCTATTCTAGCTTCTTGTAAAAATATTATTGAATCAACTTTGCACATGTTTAATACCTTCATAGATAACTATTGTTCAAAAAACCATCATATGATCTCTTATTTAAGTCAAATGTTACATGAGGTTATGTTGCCATAAAGGCACTTACTTCACACTTTGCAAGAAGTTTTATAAAACCCTGATCAAAAAACTTTTGTTTAATATAAACTATAAGTTCAAAGAGACAGGCTCTTATAAAAATCTAACTTAATAAGATGAAACATTTTTCAACCTAAAATGTTTTTATTTCAGGTACAGATGCTTATGACTAGCAGAATGCTCTCGTTGTGTGATGATATGCTTTAGTGACTAAGAAGTATAGAACTAGTCTGTTCTTAATGCATCCCAAATCTGTAAAAGCATCATTTAAGTTCAACTTTTATAGAAGAAGCACTGCTTGAATTATCCAATTTTTATAAATTTAAGTGAAATGTCTAGCCCTTAAAAAATTAAGTGTATAACTGCAAATAATACTATTTTAAGATAAATGACACCATAACCTAATTTGACTCTCAAGAGATTGGGTTATTAGAATTTGGAACATTTATTTCTTGAAACGTGAAATAAATTAGAAGCATTAAAAAGAGAAGTTATTATAAAGAGGTACCTTTGCTGTTAACTTACTAAAGCAACTGCCAAAAGAAAGATAATCAAGGAGAAATCTGCTCAAATATTGTAAGAAAAATGTACTAGCCCATTTTTTGTCAAGCCATTGACTTTTACAACAATGTGTATGAAAGGGGAGGAGTAGAATCATGCTATTAAGTCCTGAGCACCTCTAAAGATATTGCACCATGTCAATTGAAAGCTGTGTATAAATCTTCAACAAAAATGCTCAAAGGTAACTAATTTATATATCTCTTTCAGACGCTTAAAGTACTTGAAAGTGCTATCAACATGGATCATATTTTGAGGTAAAAATTATGAACAATTGAAAATGTGAATTTTTTACAATAAAGTCAAATATATTAAAAAATAAATAAGGATACTAAAAAGCTCTGATATGAAAAAGAATATTAACCTTACACTTTATATGAATAATTTCTAAGGTTAAACACGTGATCCAAAGTTTTAAGGTTTGTGCCACCCTGATTAATAAATTACCAAATTAACATAATTCCTTCTAAAGTATATATTAAAATAAAGCTGGCATCAAAGCTCAATTATGATAAGAAGCGTGGGACATTGGATCTCCATAGTACAAAACCTATTGGGGCTATTTATACTTACCAATCTGGTTAAAAAACTTTTATGACTGCTCCAGTAAAGCCTTTATGAAATAAAAACTATGATATGCTTATCAGATTGCATATTATGCTTAATTATAATGGAACTATAGCTTGAGAGAAGCACCTTTTTATTTATGAATACAAAGTGTCTCATTCATCTTGACAGTAAAGAACAACCTAAGAAATCTAATAATGGTCATATATACTTTTCTTCTTATCTTTATATTAACTACAGAACAATATTACAAATAAAAAACTGCAGTATGAGTCAGTGGATTCAGCGAACAAATTTCCTTTGTATTCTTATGAAAGAATTCAACAGTTATGCCTGGAAAATGGCAGTTTTTGACACAAAAGTTGTTTGCAGACCCAGATAACTACTTGGTTTACATTTATAGCATAGTGTCATGGAAACGGCAGAAGAATTTTAGACCAGCCTGCCAGTCAGAATGTGTGAGCATCCAGAAAGCAAGCCAGAATGCCAGAGGCATTGCTGACCGTATGACTTGATATGGAGCCAAGAAATATGATACCACACAATGGTGACAAAATGACAAGGTTAGGAGTATCCCGATGGCAAACCACACTGAATATACTCCAGACCCTGGGGTTCTAGTATCAGGGGGAAACTACGGTGATAGTTTCTATGAGGTTTTTAGTTGTTAAGGCCATTTCGTCAGGGGTGGTAGAGAGGCAGATTTTCTCTTGTAGTTGTTGAACATAAGGCCATAAGATCCATGTATATTGTTGCTGGAAGATCATGAGGATTGGGTTGTAGAGCCAAAAATATCAAACACGTTGAAACCAATCAGCAATGGAGGGAACCATGGTAACCAAAAGAATTGGTAAGGCCCACCCAGAGTGCAGAGCAGCGGAACACCAGGAAAATGCCATCTGGGACATGGTCAGAAAGGAAGAAAATAAAAATTTTGGTTTTAATAAAATTTGTATTTGGAAAAGAAAGTAAGAAAATTGACCAACAGTTTTCTCAGTGCCTTAAACTGATTAAATAGTGATTGATTGGGAAGTAATAAGGCACGGTCAGGATCCACAAATTTGGCCTAACTGGCGAATTGGTCAGGAGTGGGGGGTTTATTCTTTAAAAACTGACATCACAAAATTTGGCGGTGGGCCAAGTCTCTGTCAGTTTGACCTCAAGCATCTATACCAAGGCTCAACTACATTTCCAGCGGTTAGCATGACAGCATTTGGCCCAACGAGCGGCGGGAATCCCCCAAGGCCATCCCATATAGGGATGGGACCATTTGGTTAGGAACGGGTTTGGGGCGGCCAACCCACCCGCGCTCAGTCGTTTAACCATTCATTCAGTTGACAGTAGTGCATCAAGTGCAACGCCCAAATTACTATCAAAGGGCTATGAACCCTCATCAATAGCGCCCAATATTTGTTCTACTGTTTTAGGGATCAAATTGGAACTGTCAGGCAATCCAGCTGATATTTCATTATTCATGCTTTTACAGTCATTTGAATTTTGGCCATCAGCCAGATTGCCACCTGAATTAGATCCAACCAAATTCAGTTCAATAATCTTGGCGCAGATTTCACTATTTCCCCGCAACAGTTCTGCCAAGGTGAGTGAGGGAATTGGGGGTGGGATCTGAAGCGGATGGGCTGTCACCCATCGCTCATCAATTATGTGAGCGATATCGCCCTGGGTGATGAGGGGTACCACCTTCCTCTTTGGTGTCTTTTTATTTGGGAATGGAAAGATAGCTCAATCAAGAGCCAAAGGACACTCCCCAAGACTTACATTACCCTTTCCTTTTTCCAAAGGAATGGCACCCCCACTGGGAAACTGCACCAATGCCATGTTCTTATGCGCTGTGGGTAACTTGATAGCCATGATCGTCATGATCTTCTGAAGTGGGCGGGGAGCCTCAGGGTGGGATGTGTGGAAAGCGTCAACCAGAGCCATGCAATTTGCGCAATTGTGCACCTTGACCCAACTTTTTTTGTAAGCTGGATATCCTTTCCAGGCCACAAGATATTGGACTGATTGTTGCAACTTCTGAGATGCCAGGATAGCCTCCACCTTGGCTTCTTCCTCGTTATTGATGACAATTGGTTCTGGGTCCATGGGAATTACGCCCCTGAAGGGTGACAGCTGGGATACATGGAAAACTGGGTGTTGCTTCCAATGTGCGGGAAGCTTTAAATGGAACGCCCTGTTACCCAGTACCTCCTCCACTAAGTGAGGACCTGAACACTTGCTGGCGAATTTGTGGGAAGGGGTTTGGATTTGCAAATGGTGAGTATCAAGCATGACGTAAGAATCCACCATAAAGTCATGACCCAGAAGGTGCTTACAATTAGTGAATTACTTATAGTCGATGATGGCTTTAGTGAGGTGTTCCTGCACTAAAGCTTGGGTTAATTGAATATGGGCAGCATGATCCACGGTAGCTTGAACTTCTGTTCACAAGCATGCTCCAACTGAAAATGATGGATTATATCCCAACGTTGCTTCATATGTTGAAAATCCCGTGTATGCTTGAGTCCCATTATTGTATGCGAATTGGGCAAGAGGCAAGTCATTGGCCCAAGTATCCTGCGCTGCTACAGCATAACAACGCAGTTACTGTTAAAGAACTTGGTTAACCTGCTCGGTCTACGGACTGTCAGACTGGGGGTGATACGCCGTGGATTGACAGGGGTTATCTTAAGGATTGACAAGAGTTCACTCCAAAACTGGGCAGTAAACTGGGTGCCCCAGTCACTCACAATTTCCTAGGGAAGACCAAACATCAAAAACACATGTTGAATGAACAGATGTGCAGTTTCTTCCAACATAATCGCAGAAGTAAAAGGGATAAACAGGGAAAATTTGGTAAAGCGATCCACCACTACCATCACTGCTGTGAACCCATTAGAGCAGGGGAGATCGACAATGAAATCTATGGACACTGAGGTCCATGGACCTTCTGCCTGTTGTAAAGGGTGCATAAGACCATTTTTTCTGGAGTGGTCCAACTTGGCCCTAGCACAAATAACACAATTGGCGATCCAAGCTGGGACCTCTTTAGTCAGTCCTGCCTAATTAAAGGTTTTCTTGATCAGGTCAATGCATTTCTTGTTACCGGGGTGTCCAACTGTGGGAGGATCATGGTGTGCACGGAATACATCCAGGTGGAAGGAGGGGGGCACCCAAACATGAGAACAGAAGTAAATGAGCCCTTCTTTCTAAAGAATATAGGGAGTGTTTGGGACTCAAGTGAGTCAAGTGTTCAATCAACTCCACGCCCTCAGGGAAGGCCATTTGACTGGCTAGCACCAAGGCCAATAATGGATTGTAAGATGATAACGTGGCAGATGAAACAACGGAGGGAACAATCAACAGAATTTGAGTGGCAGGAATTATGGTAACAAGATCCACTTCCTCAGGTTCTGAGGGGCAGTGAGTGGGACTATGGCTTAGGAAATTGGGAAGGACATTTAGTGCACCTTCGATGAATTCATATTTGAAGTTAAAACTGCACAGGTCCCAATAGGTTTGGGCTTACCAATGTGCCAATTTTTGGGGTTTGCAAAAATACAAGAGAGCCTGGTGATCTGTGCAAAATGTTAACTCATGACGAGCACCTTGCAACAGGTACCGCCAATGAGTTAATGCCCATGCAACAGCAGCCAGTTCCTTGTCATAAATAGCCCAGGACTGCTTCATAGCGGTGAATTTTTAGGAGAAATAAACAACCAGATGTTCAAGACCATCATGGTCCTGAAGCAGCACCGCGCCCACAGCTACCAATGAAGCACCACATGCGATGATATACAGTTTGGTGGGATCGGCATGTTTCAAAATGGGAGGAGACATGAACACCTCCTTGATCAATTCAAACGCCTGCTGGCATTTAGGGGTCCAACAAAATAGTACGTTTTTCCCTGTGAGGGGATGGAGCGGGGCGGCCAACTGGGAAAGTGCAGGGGAAAATTTCTTTAAAAAATGATAGTACCCAAGAAACTTCAAAGTTGCTTCTGTGTAGTTGGGGTTGGCCATTCTCAGATTGCATCTAATTTATTGGGGGGGATGGCGACACCTTCTTTAAGCACCAAGTTTCCGAGAAATGTAACCTCTTCCTTATAAAACTCGCACTTGGAAGCTTTGAGGAACAGGCCTGCTTTATGCAAAGCAACCACCACTGCTTCTAAGTTGATAGCATGTTGTTCAGGAGTTGGGAAATGGACTAGGATATTATCAATATATGCAATAGCACAGGAGAACTGGAGGTCCCCCAACGCATTGTCAATTATTTGTTGAAATGTAGCGGGAGCATTTTTCAACCTGAAGGGCATTACGCAAAATTGAAAAATACCTCACCTCATTCAGATTGCGGTCAGCCATTCTTGTCCTTCCATTACTCAAATCTGGTTAAAAGTGTTTACCAGGTTGAGTTTCAAGAACACCCAGGATCTGGCAATTACCTGACTGATTGTCTGCTCCAAGGGCAATGGGTAGGGATCTGTAACTGTTATTTTGTTCAGATGACCATAATCCACGCAAGGGCGGAGTGATCCATCCAATTTTCTTGCAAAGATGATAGGGGAGGTGACGGGTGAAGTTTCTTTAAACAACCAACCTTTTTTAACATATCATCCAACCAGGTTTTGAGTGCAACCTATTTCTCCACTGTATGGGGATTAAACGGGCAATTAATATTCACCAACTCCATGGTTGTCCGAAATCCACAATTGTACCTAGTATATTTTGGCAAACAATCCGCCTTTTCTATGTCAAAAATTCTGTGATATGGCATTAAGTTTTTGGGAAACTCGCCAGAATGCCCGCGGAAGTAACTAAGGTGGTGATAGAGCTGGTTCCTTGGATTTTCTCGAGGGTATTGATCAGAGGGAACTCTCCCTCTGAATCATCATTGGCAAATGACAACGTATTAGATTCTAAATGTATCCTCATGTGTTGTCGGCGCCACCATCCCACACCCAAGATCACCAGGAACACCAAGTTTGGCATGGCTGAAAAACGATCACAGAAGGTATATTGGTGAATTGAGAAATATATCAGATGATGAACAATATATGAAGACTGATAAGCAGAGGAGGCCACCATTACTGAGGAGCCCACATCCATATCCAGTTTCAGTTGTTGTGCCAACTCAACACTCATGAAGTTCCCCGCTGCTCCGGTATCCACCAGAGCTTCAAAGGAGACATGATGGGGACCAATGCTAATTCTCATAGATATAAGGAAATAAGTAAAATTCTGTTTATTTAGAGATATGACCGACTCATGGGCGACTGAAGAAATAATAGGTGGGTCAGGACCAGGGTCAGGGTTCTTTTGCTGGGGCAAAAATTGGGAGTACTAGGGTTGGGAAAATCGTTTCCTTTGTCTGGGCTTGAACAGAATCGTTGATAGTTAACTCTGGGAATGCTAACTCAGACTTGGGGGTTCCAGCAGAGTTGGAACCCACATCCACTACTATTTTGGCGTTGAGGGCATCGTCTACATCTTTGTTAGGGAATCCTATCATAAAATTCCCTTTTTGAAATGGGGAAACGTGGTGAGGCAAAGCTTTGATAGTAGTTGCGGTGATGCCTATTTGATCTATTGATCCTTGGGTGGTAGACCAAACCACATGGTGAGCGGAAACTGAATCCAAACTAGCTCTAAGGACTGCCTGAAGTATATTGATAGATAGTCCCGACGTGGGAGCCAATTCACAAAAGGTAGAAATCAAAGAAGCCAAACTAGGGGCTTCAGCCATGGCAAAGAGCAGTTTAAATAAATGGTCTGATTGGGACACAAGGGGATTCAGGGTGGCCGATACAACAGCCATCAGGGAAGCAGGGTCTCCCTTTTGTGTGGAGGAATGCAAAAGACTTCTCACCCAGCGACGAGCATCACCATCCACAGCATCTAACAATGCGAGACCTTGTTGGACCTGAGATATCACAGAAGCGTTATTGAGTGCTATTGTTGTGCGCATTTGTACTTTGGTGAGTGCATCAAGAACCTGATTGGCGATCTCTTGGGAAGGGATACTCAATTTTTCCCCAAGTCTGGAGGAAATAGGAGGAGATGCAGTCTTCACATCTTAGGTGGCTTGAAGATTTCCCAAAATAGAGTGGATGCTTCTCCTGAAGTCAGAAAATGACCAAATAAGCAACAAAAAACATACAACTAATTGCATATTTATCTGGTAGAGAGTAACCATTGTAACGCCAAATTCGAAAATCAAGGTGGAAGTGGCTGGAAGTAATGGTTTGTCGATTATGTCATGGAAATGGCAGAAGAAGTTTATACTGGGCTGCCAGTCAGAATGCGTGAGCATCCAGAAAGCAAGCCAGAATGCCAGAGGCATTGCCAACTGTACAACTTGATATGGAGCCAAGAAATATGATACCACACAATGGTGACAAAATGACAAGGTTAGGAGTATCCCGATGGCAAACCACACTGAATATACTCCAGACCCTGGGGTTCTAGTAACAGGGGGGAAACTACGGTGATAGTTTCTATGAGGTTTTTAGTTGTTAAGGCCATTTTGTCAGGGGTGGTAGAGAGGCGGATTTTCTTTTGTAGTTGTTGAACATAGGGCCATAAGATTCCTATATATTGTTGCTGGAAGGTCATGAGGAATGGGTTGTAGAGCCAAATATATTGGACTCATTGAAACCAATCAGCAATGGAGGGAACCATGGTAACCAAAAGAATTGGTAAGGCCCACCCAGAGTGCAGAGCAGCGGACCACCAGGAAAATGCCATCTGGGACATGGTCAGAAAGGAAGAAAATAATAATTTGGGTTTTAATAAAATTTTACTTGGAAAAGAAAGTAAAAAAATCGACCAACAGTTTTCTCAGTGCCTTACAACTGATTAAATAGTGATTGATTGGGTAGTGATAAGGTGCGGTCAGGATCCACAAATTCATCCTATCTGGCGAATTGGTCAGGAGTGGGGGGTTTATTCTTTGGAAACTGACATCACAAAATTTAGCGGCAGGCTGAGTCTCTATCAGTTTGACCTCAAGCATCTATACCAAGGCTTGACTACATTTCCTGCTAGCATGATAGCATTTGGTCTGACGAGCGGTGGGAATCCCCCAAGGCCATCCCATATAGGGATGTGACCATTTGGTTGGGAACGGGTTCAGGGCAGCCAACCCGCCCGCGCTCAGTCATTTAACCATTTGTTTGGTTGACAGTAGTGCATCAAGAGCAATGCCTGAATTACTATCAAAGGGCTTTGAACCCTCATCAATAGCACTTGATATTTGTTCTACTGTTTTAGGGATTGAATTGTAACCATTGGGTGATCCAGCCAATATCTCATTATTCATGCTTTTACAGTCATTTGATTTTGGCCATCAGCCAGATTGCCACCTGAATTAGATCCAACCAATTTCAGTTCAATAATCTCAGCGCAGATTTCACTAATTCCACGTAACAGTTCTGCTGAGGTGAGTGAGGGAATTGGGGGTGGGATCTGAAGTCGACGGGCTATCACCCATTGCTCATCAACTATGTAAGCGAGATCGCCCTGGGTGATGAGGGGTACCACCATCCTCTTCAGTGTCTTTTTTACTGGAAATGGAAAGATATCTCAATCAAGAACCAAAGGACACTCCCTGAGACTTACACATAGATTAGCTAATTATATAGAATCACTAGTTCTTCTTGGAATTCTAGATCCTGACTACTAAAAATTATTGATCTCTGTCAAAGCAACATAATCCAACTAAAAATTAAGACTTCTTAAAACCAATAAATAGGTCATGCAAGGCTATTACTTATTGGCAACATTGAAAATACCTTACATCAGTACTTAGTTGACCCAGGGCTCACAGAATAGACCATTTTCTTTAAAAAATTAATTTTTTGACGCCTGACAAACTTCCTATTATTATAAGCTAGTTGAAAAAGTAGAAAATTATTTTCTTAAATCAGAGCAAGAATTTGTCTTGAAGACTAGGTTTCAGTGAGGGAGTGTGCTTTAGTTGTAGAGTATGGACTCAATGACCATTTCTTACAAAGTTCAATCCTGGTAAATGAACTTTGAGTAGGGGAAAATCTATAACTGTGTCAGCATTACACACTAATGCCCCAAACCAAGATAGTGAATAGCAAGGCGGTCCATTAAGTTCCTGGCCTATCAGAATGCTGTGCGTGGAGAATTACCAGAATTTCACTCCTCTCCCATTATTTTTATTTCCCCATAAATCATTGAAATATCATTCTCAGGTCAGCCACCTCAAATAAAATAAAACAAATAAAGTTTTAGAACTTTGATGTTTGGGACTTCACTCCTATTAGATCAAAGACATATTGAAATCTGAACTGGAGTAAAAACATACTAAAACAGAGTTGATCTAACTATTAAATAAAAACTCTTAATTACTTTTAAGTCCTTTGTATGTGACAGTCAAGGCTATGCCTGTCGCTACATGGTCTTAGATTTTTTTATGGTAATACTAAGGCTAAACAGTTGAGCTGTAAAAGCCTAGACTCTTAAAGATCAACCACCAAATATAGATTTAATATAGTAACAAGTGATTGATTTATGCTGGAAGTAGTAATAATTGACCCAAAAGTAAAGCTATGAGAACAAATTGAAGGTTAAAAAACAAATTAATAGTTCATTTAGAATGTCTAATGTACCAGTTTGACGTTCTCAAATGGGCTCAGTTGAGCTCCACAGTGCCCATATTCCTGAAATAAGGTCATCAAGTAGCCTGTCACCTGCAGAGTCTATGGGCATACCTTATATTATATTCCCAGAGTTTCCCTTTGCAACTAATAAAAACAAACAGATTAACGTTGATTATGAATCTTTGTCTTATAAAAACCTTATTGACTAATAAGACTGAAATTATGTATCAAGATTCTATAAACATCTTTATTTTGAAACAACCATATTTATGCCCTTGAGTTGTTATGGTTAATCCCTCTGAGATTAGGAAGGTTTCCTCAAATTCGTGCTATTCTCAAAAGTTCAGAACCAGATGTTAATATTTAGATTAGGAAACCTATGATGTTGGACTCCTTTTAAAACGTCCATTAAGCTTATGGACCCTTGAATTTGTATATAGTGATGTAGCCTGTTTGGGAGCTCTGCGTTGAGCCCTGTAATAAACTCTACACAGCAACTACCTGAAGATGGTTCCATCTCAGGTCATCTCTGATACTTCATAATAAAAAGAAAAGGTCAGGGAATTATACTATGATGAGTATCAAAAGCTGAGTATCTAACAAAAGGAATGATTCATTTATAACAAGGATCAATGAAGCATCATCTCATACCTTCAAGGTTTATATAATAAAAACGGATTTTCTCTATATAATTAAAAATATATCTTAATTTTCTAGAGGGCTTAAATTAGTGGACGCACTTATCTTAAGGTTTTTACCACGATGATCACTTTAAAACATATATAGATTGTATTTTTCAAGACCTAAGGCTCAGCTGAGTAATTATCTACTAATGATTTAATGGTTTTATCAAAGACACTTCACAAACATATCACCTATTTTGAAAAATTTTCAAAAATTCTGCAATAACACATGATGCTCAAGCCAGGAAGATGTTTTTAAAGTAAAGTAGAATACTTGAAATATCGTCTTAATGAATAAATTTGACTAATCCTTGACAAAGTCAAAGACATAACTAATACTTTTGAGCCAGGTATTACATATCCTTCATTTTTATCTTGTAGGATGATAGTATATATTATCCGTTTTTCTCTAATTTATCTCAGTTTTTTGAACTTTTAGGCCACCTTCTGACCAATAATGTTTTATTTGTTAAAGAGTTGAAAAAAAAACTAATTTTGAAACAATGTAAGCTTTCTCAAGAAAATGACAAACTATAAAGCACCTACTTATTTAAGCCCTCTATACTCTTCACTGATGGTTCAAATCATGCCATAAGATATAATTTTCTCAACTAAACTATAATTAAATTTATTCCTCCTGTTCCTTATTGAGAAAAATTGACAAATTTTGAGGAAATTATTCTGTCACCAGAAATACTAACATACTATACTGATCATTGTGAAACATTATCTCCCCTAACTCTGTGACAAAACCATTATAGTAATAGCATACCACGTTTCTTTAAAAGTCTTGATGAACATGGAAAACCTACAGGATGACTTTCCAATAAGCTTTAGCTACAACTTTAGGATATAAAGATAAAGCATTAAGATTGTAATTAATATACTATGCTTATGATCTATCCTAAAAAGCCTATCCTTTACTAGATAATACCAAGGAAGAATGCCTTTATGAACTGCTGTGTAACAAGATTCTTGATGACTAAGATGATTCTGGTAAAAAAATGTTGCAAATTCACTTAACAAGTGCAAAGATAGAAATTGGTTTTTTATGTACATTTGAGATAGATGACTTATGTAACGGTCAAGGGCCTATCTGACCACTATATGGCTCATAAGTTTTTAGCAAACAACAATAAAATAAAAAAGGAGTTCCAAAGTTCAGTCATAAACCAGCATCAAACTAAAGTTTTGGTGTTTTATCTACATTATAAAACTGATTTTGGTAAATTACCCATGCTGATAATCAAAACGCTAATCTGAAAATAAACAAACCTTTAAAAAGTCAAAATATTTTGGGCTAAGAAGCGCAGTAGAACTATTTTAAGATTGTCTTTAAACATGAGCATTCTTTTCTCTATTTTTCTAAACCACAAGAATGCTAAGCAATATTCAGCATTTTCGTTACATAAAAAATGTTATAATCTCATATCATTTTAGTTTCTATAAAATATAAAATTTCTAGGGGAGGTTACAAAAAATTGAAACTTGTGATATTGGAGGCTTTGCTTATGTTCCAGACCAATGAGATGGAGATTTTCAATCCTTGCATATCAGCCATTTCAGTTTATTTTTTTCCATAAGTTGTATTAAAAACTCTATAAGTTCTAAAACTAACGACTTCACTATAGAACAACCAGTGGCTACAATATGCCCAGAGCCCTATATCAAAAATTGCAACACTGTGGCAGCAACTATCTTACTGATCCAAGATTTCATGGGACTAATCCTCCTCATTACTTTGGTATTGACTGAAGCCAGTCTATCTCTCCCACAGGGGTTCCCTGAGGCTCCAGATATATGAGAATTTGGGCACACTACTTTCTAAAAATATAATTATTTGGGGATGCCCACGCCATGAGGGTCCTCCTTCGCCCACCCCAAAATGGACAAAATCAAACTACTAAATAAAATATAGGTGAGTAGATGGAGATAATTTATTAAAAATGAGGCTAACCCTTATATAGGGTGGCTAACAAGGTCAGATAGAATATATAAAAAACTTGGTGAGAGGGTAGGACTGTGGTATAATATTCTTTGCTTGGCACAACAGCACAAAAAACTGTGGTTAACTTAAGGCTAGGCTGAGGTGCGGTGCACCAGCCTCTGTTGCCTTGGGCCCCTGGGCTGAGGTGCATCCCTACGGCCTCTGTTGCCTCAGGGTTACCCAGCCGAGGTGCAGTCAACCAGCCTCTGTCGCCTTGGGCCACTCTGGCTCCTTCCCCTCTCACCAGGGCAAGGCCACTCTCAAGAGGATCCCAGCGCATCCACCCCCTTCCTCTCCTCCTCTTTGCACTGCCATCCGCACCCCAACCTCACTTTAATTAAATAAAATTAATTAAAACAAGTCCAGAGAATAGCAGCCTTTATTAGGAAGTGAACCTAGAGTCAGAATAGAATTCCAAAGTGAGGTCCAATGGGGCTGACCTTGATTTAAAAACTTCCTAAAAAGGCTAAATGAATTGTAGGTAATGAGGGGCGCAAAAGCCTCCAGAATTGATGGCATCCAGGCAACTCAATGGAGAATCATAGGGGAACCTCAAAACAAACAACCAATCAAATAAATAATTTATTTAATTTTATTCCATTATCGACATGAATAGGAAAGTCCTACTCAGAATAATGGAATTTCAAACATCAATGCACACAAATCTCATAATCTCCACCTTATGAGATTCATGTAACAATTGTCAATCATTACATTGTGGACATGTAGTGGCACAAAGCTGATAGCACTGGTGTGAGCACATCATGGAAATGGGGGTCAAGATAACAAAGGGGTGCTTGAAACTCAATGTGTGCAATGAGGAGGGTGGAAATATTGCTGTAAGTGATTTTTCAGCCTCAAGGCGTACTTTAGGTAGGGCGTTGATGGTTGCAAGGTTGTTGCGGGTAATGTGGGTTTTTGGGCTGAACTTTGCGACCACTGCAACTTTTTGAACTTCTGAATTTGCCACATAGTATTGGAGATGGTATTTTTTATGTTTTGGAAGCATGGTAATAGGTAGGATAGGAGGTGTCAGGCTCGTATCCAGTACTGCAATTGATTTTGCAATGGCTTTACAGGTTGGGCAACATTCAGGGGAGGCAACTGAATCTTAAGCTAGTTGGTGGTCACTTTTGAATGGGGTGGCATCAGGGAGAGGCACATAATGGAGCTTTAAAAATTGGGCCACATATCCATTATTGAGGTACATTTCAAATGTAGGGAGACCAGCCCATTTAGATTCAGAGATAAGCTCACCCAATTCATCAACCTCATCCAAATAATCCCATAGATTTTTGTTGAATTTAATTGGGTTATTTGCATATGGGTTATCTGTGCCGTGTGGATGGGAGGATGGTTTAGAACTTACTTTAGTCCATTCTGGCTCCTGATTGGTGGGTTTGGGAAAAGAGGTTCATTGAGGTAATTTTTGGTTTGTTGATTCAGTGGTTGCTGTGGCTACCACTTTTAGGGAGGGGGAAGGATAGTGCCCCATTTGAAAAATGTTATTGTATTGGCTATGGGATCATCATGCAAAGAGTCAGGTGTGGAAGCAATGGCTCGTGAGATGAGGGGCAGCGCCATTTCAAATGGTCCAGTTAGAAACAGGTATGGCAAATGGTACATTATCCATCCACCCAAGCCCAAAAAGGATGGTCTGGGGCAGAGGGGATAATGGTGCAAGGGGGATTGAGAGGGCTATTTTTGTTGATACTGGATGAATAGTCCAAAGGCATGGTGGCCTGCAAGGTGAGTGGCTCCATTGGGAACCATGAATTGTATTATGGGATTGAAACCATATTCTGATAATCTTACAATAACTTCATTAATTAAATTTAGGGTGGTAGGTGGGTAGGGAGGCCTGCAAACTGAACCACAAGAGTGGTATCAGTGGGCAACCGGGATATAAGTAGTTGGGAGGGGGGTTCCCTGGAACACCAGGGGGATGGTAGCTGCTACTGTAGTATCAGCTTCACTTGAGAAGCTGAGATTAAAATACCCCTTAAAGAGGCGGAATTCAATGAAGCATGCAGGTTGCATAACAGCCTGAGCTAAATTGATAATAGCTTTATCTGAATAGGGGAACAACTTACCATATTCAACCCAAAGGCCAAATTGCATGTTGCTCCAGGAGAGCACAAGGGGGAAACGTGGCACCGCCTGGGTTCAGGCAAGATGTAAGGCTAAGTCCTTAGGTGAGACATAGCATCCTGAAGAATCTGGAGGGCTAGCCAATCCAGCCCAAGCACATTTTGGCAATGCCCAAAAAACATTAGGAGGTGGCGCACCACTGCCCCACATGGGGGCAGCGGGCGTCAAATGCATTAATATAGGTAACTTGAGTAGGGCGATGATGAGTGGAGCAGTTGTTACTAAATTTCAAACTACGATTTAACCAAAAGTGAGCGAATCAAGAAAGAGATTCTTAGTGAATACTTAATCCTGAAACATTTAGATAATCAGAGTATAATAAACTTAAAGTGATATGAACATTGATAAATAACTTGGCGGCAAATGTCAGACTAATACATCCCAGTCATATCACTTTGCTCCTAATGGGGAAAGTTTTTATATTAGCTTTGCCAATACAGAAAAAAGGTGTATTGATTTAGTAGCATCACGATTTCGCCCACTTTCAAAGCTCTAAAAAATATTTTGCAAGGCGACTCACCCCAGAGGTCAATGTCAATCCCAATCAAGGCTGACCTTGGAAAGGAGTAAAATTCTAGCAATTCCTCTACCAAGCTTTGACTATGAGGCGAGTGCCTTACCCACATCTGTAATCATCCTCTTCCCCTGCACCTTCTCCAAATTAAGCCTCAGGCTAGCTGAGAAGCACAGCAATAAACCATTGTAATGAACACCAGTGTATCAATTTTTCAGCTTGAAAGACTGAAAGACTTTTCTATTTTTCCAGGAAATATTATGGAGATTGATTACCCTTTTTTGTCAGCCATCAATAGCTCACCTTTTGCTGAAAGTCTGTGGTCAACAACTCCCTAAACTTAGCTTGATGACAACTTTACCATGGAGAAGCCAGTGGTAACAGAAAGCCAGAGCCCTACTTTCAATATGAATTGGCGTTCTAGAAACTGTACTATCTATCCTAAGTCTCTTAAGGCTGATCTTCCTCATTACTTTGTCATTGAAAACACTATGTTCATCGCTCCCATGGGGTTCCTTGAAGCTTCAGGTGTATAAGTAGTTGAGAAAACCGCTTTCTAGAATGTAATCACCCAAGGACGCTCACTCCCTGAAGATTCCCTTTCACCCACAATATAAATAACAAAGTAAAATTTCTTGATAAAATACAGGCGGATAAATGAAAAGAATCAAAAGAGATATAGACTTTTAAATAGCGGTTCAAAAATTTAGATAAGATATATAGGAAATTTGATGAGAAATTAAGATTGTGCCATAATGGGAATTGCTTGACAAGGTAACACAAATATATTTAGTTAGACTATGAACAAAAATGGTTTAGTGGATATTTCCATCCTATAAAATTCTAGGCTGGCTTTAATATCATTTATATTTTCTATAAGCATTAAATCAATAAATTGCTGATGAACGCCAGCTTGATTCATCTTATTAAGTATACTTTGATCCTATATAGAAAATGTTATGCTTGTTGGCTCACTAATGTGGAAGGAGGTGTCTCTATTTGATGGCATCGTGGCGACGCCCACATTCAAAACCTAAAAACAAACCATTTGCAAGGCGGCTCAATCTCAGAGGTCAATATAGGGCTAACTCAAGCCAAGACTGAACTTGGCAAAAAATGAATTCTTACATATAATGTATTTCCTTTTCTATTCATTATATGGATAGGATTAATTAACATGTATGAGAATGTGAGTTAGCATAGGCTCCAGCTTTGGTTTGTTTTTAACAATAGAAAAATTTCATTTTTGTCAACAAACATCCTGTAAAAATTTATACATGGATTCCTAAGCTATTGCTGCTTTAATTCACAGAGATGAGAATTCATCTCTTGTATAGTCTCAACTATGTGGGATGCAATCAGGATTTTCTTGACAAAATTAAGTTATTTCATAATGAAGAGAATTTGTTTGTTACATTAAATAGAGTATAACGATTTATTTTATTACTTTTAAAACCTGCTACAGAACTAGAAGTGTGATTGAACACTTCTGGTTAAAAACAGTACCACATTCATAAGGTTGTGTTTAACCTAGCTTTCATCATGCATAAAATCTTCAGCATATTTAAAAGTTAACAGAGTGCATAAAACTTATTCCAATTCTTTAAAACAAATATTGTAAATCCTTATTAGATAGCTTATAAGTCTCAGAGATCAATTTCATCTAGAGTACTTATGCATGAGAAACTTATAGCTTGTCATACTGTAGCATCTGGAGGTTTAAATCCATTTCCTAAACAACTGAAAAATTTCTATTGCACTCCTGGACCATCTGGATACCTTATTGTACCAACTTATTAGTATAAAGAACATATTTCATATATCTTTAGAGGGACGTCCAAATTTGGTGGATAAACGAGCTATTTTATGATGAGGCACAGGATTCAGCGTGGGCTGCATTATTGGCTTTTTTAGAAAAGGTCTCCACTTAGTTAGCAATTATCCCCGCTTGTTCACTCCATTGTCTAAGATGCCAGAGCACCAAAGTCCCAAATACCAAGATTGATCCATAAAAACCTTATATTGCTATTCACTCCTGTCAAAGGTGGCATCGCTAAAACAAATAGTTTAAAAAAGAGCTCAACTTAGCCCAAAAGGTGGAGAGATTGTTCGTATTAATCAACAAACATAAAGAGGAGAAACGTTTGGTTAACTTAATGGAAAAGTCAGAAAAGTTTCCTGGAGCAGGATCAGATCCACTCCAGTTTGAACAGGATAAAATACTCCTCGTCAAACTTAGTAATTGATCCCAAAGTCCAAACACTAATTTTAAGCACCAAGACACACTAAAGTGCCGTGTAAAGTCTACAATATAAGAATTTTAAAGCATATAAAATAGATTGGCACCATACTTATGCTTACTTTACTCTTGATACTTTCTCACTAAAACGAAAATTTACAACTCAGACTATCATTATTTTGGCGTTAGCTGACACAGGGGCGGGTGAAAGTTATATTAACATGGAGCTAGAAGAAACATTAGATCTAAAAGTCAATAGAAATGGTACATAAACATTGGAGGATTCTACTAAGATTAAATGTTTGGAAAACTGAATCTTTGATAACCCTATCCAGAAGGACTATTTATATAAATGTTTATTGTACTAGGAAACCTATCTTACCGCATGATACTGATAATGAGTGTTTAAAGACATTTTGAAGTATATTTTTGGCCTAAAATCCTGGAAAGTGAATATGAATCCATCAGTTGATGATCCTGTCATTTTGGAATTTAAGGTAAATGGATTAAAGATTTTGAGAATGGGAAGGGTCTTTCAGAGAACCTACCTGAATACCTTCCTGAAGAATACTGGGAAATGCACACTTGTTTGAAACAAAAGGGATCTCTTTGTTACACAGCCACAAATCACCTAGCAGTTTTGTTCAAATTTAAGAAATGGGCTATGTTACCATATGGTAGCTCAATATATCCACTGAACCCTGTTGTAAAATTGATGTTCTCCTGGTTGAAAAGAATATCAAGGTGTCAAATAGTTCAAATCATGCTAAATTATAAATCTAACCCCTGGAGAATTAGTAAAACTAGTTCTGAAATTCTCCCTTGCACTAGCTTGAATTTAGTGCTGCCTCCTAAGAGAAAACAATCCCTATTATAGACCTGAAGAGGGTTCCAAATGATAGAAATACTTTCTCCACCAATCAGGAGTCAGAAATTAATTTAATTGACCAAAGTGAATCTATTTCTTAGCTGACTTAATTTGATAAAGTACATTAATTCATTACCACATGGATATGACATTTACACTGTTGACCAATCACCAAAATCTAAGCTATATTTGAGTGAAAATATCTTAGAATGTTCTAATAGGTTAATCTGTCATCAATTTAAAATTTATTCCCCTAACTTCAAACGCATTACTTTGGATCATAAACGCATCATATTGAATAAGATTTTGGATCAAAATCAAAGCGATAGCAAAGATGAGTTTTCTCCTCATATTTGTCAGATCTATCCAGCTATTAAAAAATCAAAGGGTACAATTTTGAAAGCATCTCAAAATATTAATTCCCATATTTATGACAAAGTATTGCAATGAGGAAAGAATTCTGCTGCCTGGCCTTCTTTATGAGCCTCCCATCTATAGTTATAATATCCATTTATATGCAAATAGCGCATGACCATAGTCTTAACTCAATTAATGACTATGAGGTTTCTTTGAGAAAAGGGGTATAAAGCCCCAAGCTCTTATCAAATAAAGTATCATTTATAATACCCACATTTCTTATTGATATCAAGCCTAGTCATTGGTCTAATTCTTAGTCCCAAATTTCTGGACAGATTTTAAGCTTTTGAGTACTCTTGCAACTGTGATTTTGTTGAGATCCTCAACTAAGTACCTGATAGCAGCTCCTTTCCAGGATTTTAACAAGTGGTGCTCAATTAAGGGGCTTTGTACGCTACAATTTTTTAAATACATTAATATGGAAGACGCACCTGCAGCTAGTGTAACTGATTGAAAATAATTATAGGGATGGTGAAGAGGACGACCAGTAAGATAGCCCCAAATTATCACCTTTAGAGATGACCAATTTAACCGTGTGATCATACCAGAGGCTTGATAAATTACCTGGCCACCTACTGAAGTGGCCAAGACCTGACTCATAGAATATTGAACTCTGGATATCATTTCACATTAGAGAGGCTATTCTGTTGAGGAGTGACTGATGTTCCTCTACTAAACCTAACCCTCTTGGACACATGCAGTCAGCTTACCAACTTGACTACATACATCTGAAAGTTTTCACACCCAGCTATATTTCATATGATACATCTATTGTGAGTACTACATGAAGAACTGAAACGCCATCTGAAGTATCAAGATGAACTGAGGCTGTTTTATTACAATATCTACAACTCTGCCTCCAGTTATGTAGGAAAGGCAAAATCTGGAGTTAAAACTGCAGATCTATTATTCAGCTTCATGAGCAAATCACCACTTTTGGTACTGGCATAGTGAAGTATGTAGAGGAAACCACGAAGATCTTCTGTAAAAAATTGGATTGTCTGCATCAGACTCTATCTCTACTTAATGATTTTTTGAAAGAACTTACAAAGCATGAAGAACAAAATTTCAGTGAGCTGTTACAAAGCTTCTACTTCTCATAAAGATGATGAGCAAAGAATAGACGCATTGGAACAACAATTAGCTCAAGCCTTGTCGCGCCTTGGAGAGCTCAAACGTCTTCCCTCGCAAGAATATCAAGGGTAAGCCCCTGCCTTAGAATTAAAGTCGCTCAATTT
Organism: Massospora cicadina; assembly: GCA_022478985.1. Taxonomy (NCBI): domain Eukaryota; kingdom Fungi; phylum Entomophthoromycota; class Entomophthoromycetes; order Entomophthorales; family Entomophthoraceae; genus Massospora; species Massospora cicadina. Next base: position 93,403 of record JAKSZP010004048.1, on the reverse strand, counting down.
TAAAAAAGAGTTAAAGCTAAAGGCATCCTTAGAAAATGCAGAGTATCTGGCTTTACAGTATAATGAATGTGCTAAGGAGCTTCAAAGTGTCAAGAACACGATTGAAGGGGCTAATCTACTTAAGGATGTATACACTCAGTTGTCTCAAGTTGAAAGTTATTATGAACAGGTTAATGATGACCTATTCTCCAAAGGATCCAACCTGCCTGATGATGAGGGGTATAAGAAGATAAAGGAGGATCTTCAAAAACGTTTTGGGGTAGTAGAAGCTTATCATTTAAACTTGTGTTCTCTCCTATTTAATCATCGTTTTAAAGTTAGAGAGCTTGAACATTGTGTCAAAGAAAATTGTGACACATAAGCTTGTGATGGATGTTATGATGGATCTATGTGACTCCGCCTTTTGCTTGCCTCCTGATGCCATGGGAACCTGGCCCAATTCTATACATAGACAAATTGATACGTTTTCTCATTCCTTTGACCATATTGAAATTCACTAAGAAGTTATGGGACACAATACTAATGCTGTTTATGCTCTTATTGGGGGTTACCACATTCCTTTTAAACTCACATTTAAGGCCAAGTTTATCCCTGACGAAGGTAGCATTACCACATTTCTAAACATCTATGAATCCTCTATGGAAGGAGCGATCAGTCACCAGAAATTCAAACAAATCCTCTCCTTCCTAAGTCACATGGCCCAAGAATTAATGGTTTCACATATGGACACCCTAAGTACTTGTGAGAATATTAAAGAAGCACTTATTGACGAATTCAACTCAAAGCAGAGTTGAAGCATGAAAAAACGTGATTTTATGCTCATCATACTGTAGAATAAAGAATTGGTTTACACCTTTTCTGATAAGTTACACATTAAAGCCCAGATGCAAATAATCCTCCAATAATACTCTTTATGACGCCGTTGCAGCAATCATTACTGGGGTGGCCTATTATCCTTCATTGGCGATGCACATTACCTTAGTAAAACGATACTTCCAGAATTTTTATGACATCAAGGAGGCCCTACTAGATGTTGCCGATTTCCATAAAATTGAGACTACTTAGGAGCTGCATCAATATCCCAAGTTTTGACCTTTGAGGACCCAAAACTGAAGCTAATTGAACGCCCAAAGTGCGCCTACTATAACAAAATTGGGAATGGCAACACTGTGTATATTATAAGAGATTTGAGACTGAAGATCAGGGAAAAGAATTGTCAGTGTAGGGACAGGCACCCCTATTGCTGATGAATCTGAGATGCCTGACTCCCCCTCTTCTATTGCTCATCTAACTTATATAAATAATCACTCCAAAGAAAAATCTGAAGGGGTATGAAGATGTGGATATTATATCTTAAGAGTGACACCTTAAGTTGAGATTTCATATTGGTTGAAGCTGAAGGAGTAAATAACGTCATGGTACCTGATGAAACTTATCTTAGTCAAGTTCTGAGGTGCCCTGAAGTTATTGATAGTGCTAGTAATGCCAACCAGTCCATTGCATTGTTAATCCAAACAATTCAGAATGTTCATACCTTTGCAATCCATCAAGAAAAGATATCTTAAGACAGATTAATTACTCAACACCCCTTTTCATATTAAGGAGGTCCTGGTTATCCCTCCTAGTTTTGGTGGAACTATAACCAAGGTATAAGTCATCATCCAGAAAGTAAGAGTCATGGCTATCCTTGACACTGGTTCCCCGAATAATGTCATATCCTCAAAGCTTATCAAGAAAATTAAGATGGAGTCTGACTTGGAATACTCCTAGGAGTATTGAAATGTGGGTCCAAACAGTACGCTTGCTATTGGGGCTTACTTCTATTTACCCATCCATATTAGTAAACATATACTATTGGCACCTTCTGTGGGTTTTGACAACAATAACTACAAATGTTTATTGGCACTCAATTCATGCTTGATTATGAAGAAATTATTAACTTGGAAAAGGGCTTTCTCTCCCTGATGAACTTTGAGGTTCCAATGGTTTTAAACAATGAAAATCACTGAATGAAAGAATATTGGTGCCTTTTTGAGTACCCTTCTTCTGCATTATCTTTACCTTATACGACTTGGAGAATTACAAAGAAATCGCTTCATTCAGTAAGCTTTAGAGGGCACTCCTCTTTGTGATTCAGAGAAAAAAAATAATAGTCAAGCTTGGCTGAATAACGAATGGTTGAAACCAAAATTACCTTTTAAATCCCCAGACACTTTTTATTACGTTTAACAAGAATCAATGAAGTCATTCCTTTAGAGCCTCAAGTATTTCCTGGCATACTGGATCCTGCCTATGAAAAACTTATCAATATTATTTAGGAATCTCACTAACAAGTAATTCTCGTGAAGAAACATCAAGAGATAAGAAAATGACTTCTGGTTCCAATCAAGATATTAAAAATTCATTTTATTAGTTCTATTTAGACATGGGACTACCTACTGACAAATCCTTATTTACTTTGCCTAATATTAATACTTCAGATGATCTAACTCCTGACTTTGAAAAAGTTCATTTCTTGTTAGATGCCTGGAGCTATACTTTCTCTAAATCTGATATCAACTATGGGCACATGAAGGATTGTAGCCACAAAATCAATGCTGTTGATACAGGTACTATACAGTACAAACTCTTAGTAAATCAAAGGGAGAAGAGCAACAAACAAGGACATAACTCAAATAGTTACAGACGCTGGATTACTAGTACCTCTCCAAAGCCCTTTGTCGTCCCCTCTTTTGCCTATCAAAAAGAAGATGGAGGCCATCAGGTTGCGATGGACTATTGAATGATAAATAACCTCATGAAGAAAGATAGTTATCCTATCCCTTGCATTGATGATGCTCTTGATCAACTCTCTGGTTCAAAATTCTTTTCCTATATGGAATCAGCCAGCGGATATTGGCAAATGGACCTGTCTCACCAGAATTAGGAAAATGCACCCTCATTTTCAGTAAAGGCCTATCTCAGCCCATGAGACTACCTCAAGTGTTATGCAATGTTCCCTCATCATTCTAATGAGCATGGATCACATCATACAGGATCCTAAGCTAAGTTGTGTGACTGTCTATCTTGATGACATCAAGATCTTTTTGTAAAATTTTAATGAACATCTTAGTCACCTTTTTGAAGTTTCAAACGACTTTATGATTATAACATTAAGTTAAAACCATACAAATTTATTTCTCAAAAGAAATTAAACTTTCTCAGGAATACTATCTCAAAAAGAGATATTCAACCTTTACAAGATAGAGGTGAATCTATATCAAGAATGCCTCCGCCTCAAAACCTCAGAGATATCCAGTTGTTTTGGGTATGATGGGATACTACCATCAAATCAAACTAATGTTTGCCCAACTAAGTGTGCCTCTTGTTCGACTATTGACTATGTACACTCTATTCTAATATCATGCTAAAAAGCATTTGAAACTTTAAAAAAATTGTTACAAGAAAGACCTATCCTACGCTACTTAGATTATGGTAAGACTTTCATATTGTTTACTGATGCCTCCAATTACTCTGTTGGAGCCATCCTTGCTCAATTGGATAAAAGAGGCGTAGATCACACAGTATCAAATTTCATCAAGATTTTTTCAAAATCTTAATGAAACTATAGCATCACAGAAAATGAGTGCCTTGCTGTCTACTCACTGTAAGACATTACCTCACTTTTTTATAAAAAACTACCTTTACCATGGTTACTGACCACACCTCCATAAAATGGCTAAAAATAAAAAATCCTACTAGAAGACTGGCTCATTGGGAATTGAAGCTCCAAACATATGATATGAAGATTGAGCACCAAGCTGGCAGTTAGGAACTCAACGTGCAATGGAATGCACTGACTTCTTTAGTGGGTACAGAAAGACTACAAGGACAGCTAAGGTCCATAAGGCACTGCTGGTTTCAATGGACTATAGGGGAGCATTGGGTGTGGTGTTATAAAACTCCAACATAAGTAATTGTTGCCCATGTGCTGGCTTTACAGAATAAACACCTAAAGTGAACGATTTTCAAATAATAAGATTTTAACAAACTTAAGGCAAAATTTAGGCAAAAAATAACTCAACACTCTAACATCAGCAGGGTGCTGGGTTATATGGGGAAGGTGGGAAGCTACTAAACTGAATTGCGATAGTAAATTAATTTTCATCTTCAAATCCGTTAATTAACAGATTTTAATCCCCTATTTTGCCTTGATAGTATCAACCAAGGTTTCCAAGATATTCTTAGGATGATTTCCTGATTTCCATATGTCCGAATTTGCATTTTTGATTTTGGAATGTGTTTGGGTTCAATCCCTATTTTCATCCCTTTCTTTTCGACTTTTTTCTCAAATTTCGTTTCCTAGGTAAGTTTTCCCCTTTCATATTGATTTCTGGTTAAGCTACCAGTTGGGGCAGGGAATGGGGAAAGTTTTGCGGGGCTTCTGGGTCTCTTAAAGTCTTCACAAAGTTGTTTATTTTTCTAATAAAAACTTGAAGATCCTGACACTAGTATGGGTTTGGGTTGGGGGAAGTGTGAGAGAAGCATGTGGCAAAAAGGGAGGAGAATCAGCCACCCATCTCTCATCTAAGGTATGAACAGGCCAGAGATATTAGGTGAGAGGCAGGGCACTGGTTTTAACCTTTTTGGTTTTAAAGGGATGCATGATTTATCCAGACCAACGACTAGAGCCAAGACCCTTACATTACCCTTCCCCAAAAGGAAAGGGTCCACCCCTCTTCAGGGGCGCTAGCCAAAGCATAGTTCTTGTGCAATGTTGGGATTTTTATGGCTACTTCATTGTATCCTTGGGGGTAAGGTGAAAGTGCCATGGGTTGACCTTGTGAAACTTGCAATTAACTCTACAAAGTTCCTACAATCTTAGAAGGGAATCCAACTATCTTCATAGGATAGAAATCCCTTCCACAGTACTAGGTGCTGCAAAGCGCGTTTGACTCTTTGTGAGTCTAAGATCTGCTCTACCTCAAACTCTGGTGCACCCTCAACCATAATGGCCTCCATCTCCACAGTTTTTTTTCTTTAAATTGTAATAAGAAGGAGGCGTGAAAGGACTTTTGAATCTTCCAGTGTGGAAAAGTTCCACGCTTAAGGATCCTTTGTTCACCACCTGGTAAATGGGGAAAGGCCCTATGTGATTGCAATCTAACTTACGACATGGCACCTTGAGGTGCAAATTCTTGGTATCCACCATAACCAAATCACCTTCTTGATAGTTAGGAGCCTCACGTCATTTTTTATCTGCAAATCGCTTGATATTATTGGTGGATTTGGAAAGCTGGCTCTGAACCTGTTGATGCACCTTATGGATGTGGGTGACAAAGATATTGGCAGCAGGAATGTTACTGCGCGCTTGTGACCCAACACTGAATGCAGAGTTGTACCCCAAATTAGCATACATAGGTGACATCCCCGTTGATGCATGGAAGAGTTGTATGCGAATTGAGCTATAGGGAGGTCAGATACCTATGTATCCTGAGAAGCAGCCGCATAGAATCTCAGGTATTGCTCTAAGGACTGGTTAGTGCGCTCCGTTTGGCCATCTGACTGGGGGTGATAAGCTGAAGATCTGCATGCTTATTCTCAAACATTTTGCAAAAGTCTTTTAGAATCAAGAGGTGAACTGAGAGCCCCTATCGCTGATTACTTTTTTTTTGATCCCCAACCAAAGAAAACACACGTGCCACAAATAATCATGCCATGTCCTAAGGGGTAGTGGTTGTCATATGGGGGATAAAGATAACATATTCTTTAGCGATCTACCACCACCATGATCGCGTCATATCCATGTAAGTTGGGTAAGCTACCAAAAGTCTACTGACAGTGACGTCCATGATCCTGCTTCTTGTTGAAGAGGGTGGGGGAGGCCATTCCTCCCTGTCTTATCTGACTTGGACCTAGCTCAGATCATTCATTGCTTAATCCGGGTGGAAACCTTCTTCATCAGCCCACTACAATCATACACTCACTTGATTAAATTTATTTTTTTGCGCCAGGATGCCCCATGTTTGGTGGGTCACGATGTTTCCTTATGACATGGAAATGCATCTCATAAGGGACCCATACCTTGTCACAAAAATATATTACCCTATCCTTTAGGAAATACCATCCAGAAGGATTTTATCAGCATCAATTTTTGCCAGGAGGTCTCGTCCTTCAGGATCAGTAGACTGGTATGCCAAAACAGCATCCAGAAAAGAACACTCATTTGACAAGAGATACTCAGACTGGGTCAGATGGAGTAACTTCAGTCACTGACTCAGATAGAGTATCTGGATAAATAGCATCTTTGGAAAAACCCTCATTGACAGTGGCTTTCAGCTCCAAAGGAGTATCAGGGGTACTGGGGATGTGGAATTATGGGATTTGGATTTTGTTTTTTTTAGGTTGGGTTTGGGTTTGGTCTTAAGAGTTGGGATAGGGGGCGTAACCACAGAAATGGATGGAGGTGGTAGATCAATGACTTGTTCAGGGGCGAAGCACTGTGACTAATTTTGAGTCCATATCTTCAGGGGGCCCATTATGGGTGAGCGGCTCAAAATATCAGGTAAGATATGGGCAACCTCTTTGACAAACTCATACTTGAAATCAAAAATTATAAGGTCACGATGAGTTCTGGTCTGCCTGTGAGCCAGCTCCTGAGGTTTCCAATAATAAGTGAGCGACTTGTGATCTGTGCGCACAACCACAGTGTGCTTAGTCCCCAGTAGCAGATAACATCAAAATATCATGGACCAAGAAACTGCCGCCAACTCCTTATCATAAATGTACCAGGCTCGCTCTATGGCACTGACTTCCTTGAGAAATAAGCCACCAGGAGTTCATGTCACTCATATTACTGCAAAGTACAGCACCCGCTGTAGTGCCAGAGGCATCGCATGATTCAATAATTGGTTTATCTTCATCAGCATGGCAAAGAAAGGGGGTAGTGGTAAAAACCTCCTTTATTTCCCCAAATGCCATCTGGCATTCTGGAGTCCAATAATTGGGGCTTTCTTACCTGTGAGGGGTGAAGATGTGAGGCCGGCTTTAAAATGGCTGGTGAGAACATTTTAAGAAATGTAACCGATCTGAGAAACTCCACAGTTGTCTCTGTGTCACAGGGTAGTCCAGGAGCGAATGGCGTCTAGCTTATAAGGAGCGATGACATGACCATCTTTTAAGATCAAATTCTCCAGGAATTGGACTTTCTTCTTATAGAACTCACATCTTGGAGGCTTGTCTATCACATCAGCTTTCTGGAGGGCTGCAGCCACTGTTACCAAATCCTTGCTGTGTTGTTCAGCATTGGGTGAGTGGATCAAAATGCCCTCCACATAAGCAATTGACAGGAGAATTTAAGATCCCCCAAGGCGTCATCTATTTGGCGCTGTAGCACTGTTGGGGCATTCTTTAGACTAAAGAAATAACTTTAAACTGGTAATTGCCATACCAATGTGAATTGCAGTCAGCCACTCCTGGCCAGAATTAACCTGAACCTGATGGAAAGCATTCATCAGAACAAGTTTGTAGAACACATCTGATTAGAAATTACTTGGGAAATCACTGCCTCCAAGGGCAAAGGTTAGGGGATCAGGAACCATCACATTATTCAAGTGTCCATAATTAATTCATGGTCTTAAAGTACCTTCTGTCTTCTGGGCGAAGACCACAGGAGAGGACACAATAGAGGTTTTCTTGACAGTCCACCCCTTCTACACCATATAATTAATCCACGTCTCTAAAGCCTGGTCTTTTGAAGCTGTGTAGGGATATAGGGGACTGTCTTTAATCAGGTCCATTTACCTGTAAGCTCAGATCATATTGTAAGTGACTGGGAAGCTTATTGGCCCCTTCCCCATCAAAAACTGACTTGGATGGAATGAGACTAAGTGGCAAATTAGGCACCTCAGGAAAAATATATGTAGAAGATTATTCTATGGTAGCTGTCACAGAGCGTGCTGTATTTTCATTTAACTGACCAGGAACTATGGAGAAGTTACCACCTAGAACCCAAGTCCAGGTTGCTGCAGGCACAGCTGCCCAAATTGACATGTTAATAATGAGCAAACCAGAAATGAAGGTTAGCCAGGGGTGCTTAGACCAGAGATCATCACACTTATTGATTTTAAATAAGCACTTTAGATAGAAATTTTGGGTTTTTATTAAGTTTTATATAAAAAGAGGGAATTTTAAGAAAAAGGAGTGACAACAGTACCTGTTGGAGACCTCTGCTTATAAACTCACTGAGGAAACTTGCATCATTTATGCAACTACCATCAGTAATAAATTCGTACCAAGCTGTCATATTAGGTTCCCAGACCTAATTTCAACTGACATGGGTCTAAACTGAATAGCCAAACTATTTTTGGGCTTGTTACTTAAATTTAACTTTTTGGTCATGCGCATGCATTTGCTATGGTGGTGACGTTTTGAGTGGATGGCAAGTTGCGCCCAAGTCCAAGCCATATAAGGCTGGACCCAGTTGGTGGGAAGGGGTTAATCATTACTGAACCTGTTGGGGGCGGGTGTGACATCAACACAATGGCGGGATCTCAGCGGTTTTGTGTTTTGTGAAATTTTACCACCTCCTAGAAAACCCTCTAAATGTTTTCTACCATCTTGGCGGAGGATAACGCTGGGAGAGGCACTGCAGCTCTCAGGGAATATGACGTGACCCACCTCTCATCCACCAAATGGGCCATATCGCCCTGGGTGGGGAGAGGCACAGGTGCTGGTCTCAACCCTTTTTTGAGTAGAACAAAACTTGCTCCCAATCCAAATGGAGTGATTTCTGTCCTATACTTTATAGAAGCCACTAACGCACTGAGAATGTTGCCAGGGTGGTAAGAAGGGTGATTTCATTTGAGTGAGCATTAAAGGAGAATGCTAGCTTATTCCGCTCTAAGTCAATACTCACTGACTAGTGGCGCCACCATCCTAACCCAAAGTTCACTGGGTAAAGCAATTCTGGGATTGTTGTGAAATTTGATATAAATTCATAATTGTGGGTCACAAAGCGCAAGGGTTTACATAGAGGGAGTGTAGTAATAGGGACCCGTGATGCCCTAAAACAGGTGAAACTGCAGTGTCTGCAAGATCCAAAGCTTGCACCATCTCAAGGCCAATATATTTCCCTGTGGCTCCATTATCCACGCAAGAAGATAAAGTTGCCATCCGTTGACTTATATAAATTACACGTGGACTAAGAAGTAAGCAAAATCCACTTAATCAACTCATCAAAGAAGAAAAAGTTGAACCAGATTTGTAACCCTTGCAAGGTTCGCGCACAATGAGGAACCCATTGATGAATTAGGTGGGCAAAGCAGCAGCACGGACTTAAGACAAAGGTGCAGACTCAAGGTTTTTAAGTCATATATGGACCGCACTTTTAAAAATCCAATAAACAGAATTCACATAATACTGCTCCTCCACCTGGTTGACAAGTGCGATGTGTTCAGTATTGATAGCTAGGGTTGCAGAATTTATGGGGAGTGCAAGCGTACACAAAGGGTTATTAGAAATATCACGGGGTAATGGAAAGATTTATAATGGGACTGGTCCAAAAAACCATTAATGCTCCTTCAGACCCCTGAGAGTTGATAGCGCAGGCCTCAGTGTGTTAACCTAGGCCATGTTTTAAGTGTGTAACTGCATATTCTTGCACTATATCACACTTTTTGCATTTTCAAGGCAATAAGTGAAATATTAAAAAGCGTGGATTCACCACCTCCTCAGGAAAATTCACTCTTCATTCACTTGTTACTCCACAGTTGTCCAATTCCACCAGCTGGTTATAATCTATTGTGAGCAACCTAGGGAGAGCCACAAACTCTGGTTTTTTACCGTGAGGTGAGGGTGACAAAGATATTGTTTATTGTGCCTCCAAGTTAATCAACCCTGCTTTATTCTTGTAATAGGAGTATTACGCGGACAACATCTAAGGAAGACTTTTGAGAAGGAAAGTAAACTTTGTTTGGCAGCAGAGTAATTCAAAGTCAAAAAGGTTTTTGACCAACAGTTGCACCTTTATAATTTATGGTTGGGTTATAATGTTAGTAATCCAGCGTGCAATGGAATGACCTGGATTCCTTAGTGGGTACACCAAGACCCACAAGGGCAGCAAAGGTCCACAAGGAGCCGCTGGTTTTGATGGTCTATGGGGAGCGTTTGGTGGGGTGTTGTAAGTCCTGGGGACCAGCCCCTACAACTAGATAGGGAGCAGCATCCCTTTTGGACCAAAAGGGGGCCAAAGGCCCAAGTGGACCACCTGTCACAGTTGAGTGACCTGGCGCACGTGGTTGATGAGCGCTGGGTGACTTCCCTTCATCCTAGAGATATTCAGATCTCCCCCTCCCCCTCCCCAACCCTGGTAAAATTAAGATAGGGGACCTGCCAGGAGATTATGCAGGCCAGGGGCCATGGGCGGGCTCCTGGGACCCCTCACTCACCAGAGGAAACTTACCAAAATTTTGAAGAAACAGCCAGTACTAGTATCAGAGCCCAGTCTGCAAATTTCAGGCTAATGGAGCCGTCCAGACTGGTTGGGTCCGAAAATCAGATCAAAACTCAATTCAGGTTTCGAACCAGGTTATGAGTGACTTGGACCAGTTGCCCCTACCCCCCAGAACGGATCTGGGAAGTTTGGATCATGTGGACAATCAAATTGAGAGTTTGGACCAGGTTGCGGATGACCAGGCACTGAGGCCACAGCCCCCAGAACAAATCCAGGAAATCCAAACTGCGTGAGCAGACTGACTCTAATGGTCAAGGCCCAGATTGGTACCATCAACCTGGTCTGGCCTCAAAAATTTGGGAAAATCTGCAAAAGCTTTTTCAATTTTTGCCAAGTTTTTGGGCATTCCTTTACTCCCCCACCCGCCAGCCAACCAAACCCCATCGCTGATCCCCAATCACCCAATACCTCAGCCTCCACACTATGCAATTCTCCCAATACTTAAGGCAACTGCCCTGCCAATGGGCAGTTGTCAGTTCATTCACTATTATCCCCGCACTTTGTGCCAAAATAAAGCCCAAATACCCCAAACGCCTTGCCGTGGACTCCACCTGTTTGTTTTCTTGTTCAAAATTCCACTGATCAATCCAGTAAAGTGTGACGCCGCCCAAATAATCATCCCAATGATTGCTGTAGGAATTTATATGACCACATTATCCAGCTTGTGAATTATTTAAGCTTCAATTAATTTAAGATAATTGTTTTATTTATTCAATTTAGCTTATTGATTAAGCTTTGAGACGTTGATCAATTATTCCATCTCATCGGCAAATATCACCAAAAAAAATGGTTAATTATAACTCTCATAGGATCCTATCCAATGATAATTATGGCTACAATTTTGTCAGGGATTGTTGCTGACAATTTGAAGATGAGTAATTTGACTCAAAATGGGTAATTACTCATGGGAAATTGTCAGGTTGGTAATTGACATGTGGGCTGATATGAATAGCCATTTAATTATGCTATTCCTCATGGGTATCAGCTCAAATATTTCCCAAAATTGAACCAATATCCCTTTTCTGTCAGCTAGGCGTGCCGAGATCATTGTAAATATCCCTTTTTTGTCAGCTAGGCGTGCTGAGACCTCGTGAATATCCCTTTTCTGTCGTCTAGGCATGCCAAGAATCTCGTAGTTACCATGAATACCCCTAACACATGCCCTAACTCATTTTACTTTATAAATATTCCCTCTTTCTACTAATAAAAAACACCTTAGTACTGTGAATACTTTATTGTTTTCAATTGTTAATTGTTTAATTCAGAGTGAAGTTGTAAAGAAGTCTTCCCATCTAGGTGTCAATGCCAGAGTGAGGCCAAAGTCACTTAAATCCTTATATATTGCCAGAGTGAGGCTAAAGTCACTTCAAACCTTATATTGCCAAAGTAGGGCCAAAGCTACCCAATTATCTGAACTTGACTAGGCTGATTGTCTTCATACAATTATCAAATTTGTGTTTATTCCCAGAACCAATAGTTAAGTGAACCTGTGCATGAGTAGAAATCCCGCGGTTTTTACAATTGCTAAATGGATCATCCAGTCGCTCAACCCCACCATGCGGCAGTAGATCATATCCATGGTAAACTGCCTCGTTATTGATGATGGAGTTGACTCTCCATCCACTTTTGTGTACCCATCAAATGCAAACCCATCCGTTTGCTTTGCTGTCAGGTTTTCCAAGAGCGCTCCCCTATTGAGCAGCCTCAGGGCGTCCCAGCCCCAATGCCCAAAGACTCGCCCCCCACACCTGGCTTGTCCGCCGCTAATCCCACCCACCTGAGGGTTCCAAAGTACCACAACCAAGGGGGACTAGGCCCTAACGCTTATTGTGAGTCTGTTTAACCCTCCAACAGCACCCCTGCCCGCGTGGTGGGCCCTGTGCCGCTCCTCTCTGGCACACAGACTCACCTACCCATAACTGAAGGCCAGAAACTGCAAACCCTAGAGGAGTCGTCATCCTCCCCGCCTCTCCCACCCTTGGGGGTTGCCCCCAAGAGACTCACGGTTGCCTTCATTGCAACCATCTGGTTTGCCTTGGGGGCCTTTGGTATGTTTATAAACATTTACTTTCCTCACATCCCCACTATATCTCCCCTTCTTTTAGTCACACGGACCACTGTGCCCTTGGCATTCTGGGCTCTCCGCTGGGTGCTCAAACACCCCAACTTGGAGCCCAGTCTAATTCTTATCAGCCGCTTCCATGACAGGTGTGGAAAAAGCTTTAACTTAGGGAATTGCTGCCCATGTGCTTGTTTTACTTAATAAACACCAAAAGCGAACATCTCTAAATAAAAAAGTTCTATTATACTTTAGGCAAATTTAGTTAAAAATATAGCCCAACAACCAACCATCAGCAGTTTGATGGGTTATATGGGGAAGGGGAAAGCTACTAAGCTGAATCGTGCTAGAGAGAAAGAATGTCCATTCTTGAATCTGTTAATTATTGGATATAATCTCTAATTTTTCTAATAGTACCAATTGAGGTTTCAAGCTATTCTCAGACCCATTTACTGACTTCCAAAATGAAAATTCGCATATTTGATTCTTGAATGGGGTGTCAGATTTGATCCCCATTTTAGCCCTTTCTTTTCAAATTTTTTCTCAAATTTCATTTCCTAGGTAAGTTTTCCCCTTTCAGATTAACTTCTGGTTGAACTTCCAGTTATGGGATTGAAATGGGGACTGTGGTGTGGGGCTTCTGTGTTCTCCTAAAGTCTTAACAAAGTTGCTTATTTTTTCAGATAAAAACTTAAATATTCTGCCATATTCATGTGGCAAACAGGGAGGGGCAGAAGCCACCCATCTCTCATACAAGGTATGACCAGGTCAGAGATTTAGTTGAGAGGCAGGGCCCTAGGTTTGACCATTTTTGGTTCTAAAGGGGTGCATGTCTCTACCCAGCTTAATAGCTGGAGCCAAGACCCTTACACTGGGACTTAACAAATGAATGTTAATGGGTTGACTCGCCTGCCCGTCCTTCACTTGAGTAAAATTGAAGCTGAGAGATTGTATGACCTCCTAATGAACCCTGATGCTTAGAACGATGTGAATGATCCTGTCAAGATAAAGCTAATGCAACATTATCAAAACATTAAGGCTTAAAACGGTTAGCTATATAAAAAGTAGGTGTGTCAGGACTTTGGGGGAGCAACTCCAAACAGCCCCTATTAATCAAGGCCCCAAAGCCCCCAGAGAGTTAATAGGCCATTAAGGCCTTTTGTAAAGCTAAAAACTGGAAAAGAGATAGGCGAAAAATGGTATTTTACTAAAATGATCCTTGAGGCATTTATAGAACCTCGATGGATCAGGAATAGGAAATGTCAGCATTGCTTGCCAAAGCTGAATAAATATAAATATCTAAATAATACAATGGGGAGTTGGAGCATCCCTGGAATAAGTCGCTGGTGCTCCCAAAAGGGGTTAATTGATTAGGCGACGTCAGATGGTAATTCCCTGCAGCCCAATTGATTGTTCATCATCCTTGGCATTAGTCGCTGGTGCTGAATTTATTACTAAATTAATTATTGGGGTCAATCCCCAATACTTCAGATCAGGTTTACCCCAAGTTAATGGGGAGCCCAATCTGGCATCCACCTTTAGGTGGGTCTTGACCCCTAGTTGGGGCTTCCCCAATAAAGGGAGAATCCTGACAGAGCACCCTCCAAGTCTTGACTAGGAGTCAGAGCTGAGGTGAGGCCATCAGCGTAAAGCTGGCATCAGGATTGGCACCTGGCATTGGCATGGGGGCTGGAATTGGGAGGAGGTCCCAGCATCAGGGTTGACACCTGGCATCGGTGCTGGGGCTGGCATCATCGTGGGGGCTGGCATTGGGAGGAGGTCCCAGCATCAGGGTTGACACCCAGCATCAGCGCTGGAGCTGGCATTGGTGTGGGGGCTAGCATCAGGAGGAGGTCCCAGCATTGGAGTGACATCTGGCATCAACACTGGGGCCAGCATCTGGGATGACACCCTGGTAATGTGGGCTTGGCCGCCCAGGCTAGTTTTGGGGGCATTAGCCCCCCTCATCCTGGCTTGCCCTCTTGGGTCAGAGGCCAGGAACTGCTCTTCCTCCTTTCAATCTTAGCTCTCACTGAGAACTTGGGTGCCCCTGTAGTGAGCACCACTGTTGGGACTTTTGGGGAGCAACTCCAACCTGACCCTATTAATCCAGGCCCCAAAGCCCCCACCAAGTTAATAGGCCATTAAGGCCTTTTGTAAAGCTAAAAACAGAAAAGAGATAGGTGAGAAATGTTAATTTATTAAAATGATTCTCAGGGTATTTATAGAACCTTGATGGATCAGGAACAGGAAATGTCAGCAATGATTGCCAAAGCTGAATAAATATAAATATCTAAATAATACAATAGGTAGTGGGAGCATCCTCAGCATAAGTCTCTGGTGCTCCCAAAAGGGATAATTGATTAGGCGACATCAGATGGTAATTCCCTGCAGCCCAATTGATTGTTCAGCATCCTTGTCATTAGTCACTGGTGCCACATTTATTACTAAATTAATTATCAGGGTCAATCTCTGCTACTTCAGATTGGGCTTACCCCATGTTAATGGGGAGCCTAATCTGTCATCCACCCATAGGTGGGTCGTGACCCCTAGTTGGGGCTTCCCCCCAATAAAGGGAGAATCCTGACAAGGGATAAATTTATTTCCTTATCTTCAACTTTTAGAATGAGTACCTTTAACACAATCCTGCGATGGTTCTGTTTTGTAATTTTTGATGATTGGTTCTTATGTATGTTTGTGTGCTGAATCCAAAAATGACCTTAGTTTTATCATCACGTCATATTTTTTTGCTCATTTCAGTAGCCAATTTAGTTATGTTGAAAAATATCACAAGTATGAGAATTAATGACAGAGAGAAATAGGTTTGTTTTGTATAAAAAGTATTATTTTGCAGATTAAAATAGACATAGTATAACAGTTTATAGAAATATAGAAATCTAGAAAATAATAATTCATTATTTTAGTCGTTGTGTTAACGTCTTTTTGGACTAACCATGCTCTGTTTCAGGATTTTCCATGCATGTGCTCCTCTGGGATCATCTCAGTGCAACATCCAGCAATAGTCCACCATCATTGTAGTATTTTGAATTCCTCAGTAACGCTTTTACATTTCTTTGATGTCTGGATAAATCTCTCATCCATCTCTTCACTAACAGCACTCAGATTCTAAGGAAAGTAGTCTAAATGTGAATGTAGGAAATGAACAATCAATCTCATGAAACAGCCTAAATTTTGTACTTCTGCAGCATAGTCTCAATAATAGATTTGAAATTTGATCCCACTTCTTGCTACCCAGAAGCTTGTTTACTATATCTTAAAAGGTGACCCAGCAACTTTTTTCAGCAACTTCCAATTTTTTTAAAAAATTTACATCTTTGCAAAGTTTTCTAATGTCTGGACCCACAAAGACACCATCTTTTAGTTTTGAAGTTGACAAGGCTGGAAATTTGTTAAAAATGAACTGAAAAACGTTTACCATCTTTTGATAAAGGCTTTCACAAATTGCTTCATCAAGCCTAATTTAATATGTAGAGGTGGAAGTAGAACTTTTGTCAATTCAACGAGAGGTTTTTGATGCACATTTTTTACTCCAAATTCCAATGAAGCTCGTTGTGGCTAATCTTTCTGTTTTTTAATGATTTCCCTGTCTCTGCTATCCACTAACATAAAAGAAACAAGGAAACTTTGTCTACCACTTTTCTATTCAAGGATCATTAATATTACTTTGAGATCTCCACATACAATTGACTTATGATGGTCATACTTAATTTCTCTGAGAAAAATTTTCAAGTTGTTGTACCATTTTTTAAGTGTACATAATGCCCTATGGGTATTGACTCATACCTGTTTCTGTTGTGAAGTAGGACAACTTTGAGGCTTTGTTTCAACAAAATTGACAAATAGTCTCCAATCAATGCTTTCATATGGAATGTTGATTGTCTTAAACAGTTCAAACATATTATTGCAGAATAGTAAGTGTTTTCTTCCAAAAAGTATGGAATAAAATTTTTTCCATGGACATGAATCAGGAAAACGAAGCGCCAGATGCAAGCAAATTCTTATTTATAAGCTGTGAACCACGATATTCTGAAGCCTCTTTGGTCAGATGTAAGCTGCAAATCAAATTGTTCCGTTCATTCTGTGTAAATGGTCGTGTAGCAGAATTGAAAGGTTTTACTCCCCCTTTAATATCTTCAGTTTCTCCTCTTGATTCAATCTGAACCATCAACTTCAGGTAAATGTTCTGGTTGCATAAGCACTGGTGCGTTTGGACCATGAGAGACAGGACTTAAAACTAATAGCAGATTTTAAAGATTATGTTTTTTTTAATTTTTAACATTGCAACAGTGAACATCTGTTAAACCAAATTAACAATCATCACTATAATTTTGATGCACTCACCAGACCATCAGAATGCTAAATCTGAAATCATGTTATTCACTCTTTGACCACTGTCTCAGTCCTTCAACACTATAGCAAACATAGTGGGGTGCCAAAAGTTTCGTTTTGATCTCCTAGTTATACACTGAAATATGTGAGATACACTTGCCACATGAACAATGTTATATGTCTTTTTTGCCTTGACACCATTAATTCACCACAAATGTAACAAAAGGAATATTAAGATTTTTTACAGCCTCTTGACGCTAAACTAAACACTGTGTTTGCTTTTTAGCATATAACCACCAAAAAACACTTTTGTCGCAGAGGATATGTACCAACAGTTTTTTACAATGAAAGTTGATATGTACAACACATTTAATGACTAAAGTGCTGCCATCTGCCAGTTTATGATGTTAAAGATTCATTCTCATCATAGACTGACAGGCTGCAGCATTTCCTATGTATTTAAATCTGTCAGTACGTCTTAGATTTTTTTTTTATAATATATACACATTTGATGGTCCAAAAAGATGTCAACACAAAGACTATAATTGTGAGTTCTTTATTTTTATATTTCTATATTACTATATTCTATTATAAAATGTCTGTTATAAGCTGAAAAAATACTTTTTATAAAAATAAACCTATTTCATTCTGTCATTAAGTCTCATATTTGTGCTATTTTTGACATATACTACATTTGGAAAATTGTGATTTTCAAAAAATCTGATATGATGGAAAGAGACTAAGGTCATTTTGGATTCAGCTCACAAACATACATAGGGATCCATCATCAAAACTTGAAAAAATGATGCAACAAAAAATGCAGGCCTGTGTAATCATGAAAGATCACTATACCCTTGAACATAGTGGAGCAAGAAAAACTTATGAGTGGATTAAGGACCAGTATTACTGGGAGGGAATAATGGAGTCCATTATTGAAGTCTTGGACCCTTTCATAAACTGTAAGAAGCAATATAGTTAAACTAAATACTACTATCAACTCACGACCCATCAACAACCATTCCACACTATAATCTTATATGTGGTAGGCACCCTACCTCAGATTACCAGTTAAATTAATACATATAGTAGGATTTGATCATTTTAAAAAATTGGGTTAAAGCTATAGCTCTCCAAGCTCAAACCAACAAAGTTACCTCTTTATTCCTGCATCAGCGTATCTCTACTTGAAATGGTTGTCCCAGGTTCTTTTTTAGTACTAGTGGTGATTGTCCCAGGTTCTTCTCTGTGACAACGGGAAAATTTCACCTTTAGAGTTGTCAAGATCCTGGCTACTTCCATAATGACTCAACAACTCTTTTTAGTTCTCTACAACCGTTCTATAAATGGTATCATAGAAAGAGCAAATGGAACTTTGGTTTCTAGGCTTAAAAAATGGCCACTTTAGATCCTATACAATGGAATCAATTCTTTTCAGTGCTCTTATGGCGTCTTATATTATCTATCACTAAATACTTAAAATTCCCCATTCTGCATCTTGTATGGTAAAGAACCTGGGAACACGCCCTTTTAGCTAAATATTTTTTCTGGTAGACTGATAACCTTACAAAGCTATGAATAGGGTGGCCTAACGCATCAATTAAATACATTCCAGTGCCATGACTAGTATATGAAGACTACTACTTACTAGGGACAAGCAGCTAATGATCTCAGATAACCTATATATTCCTTTCAGATAGAAGACTTGTTATTATATTATTGCAATCAAAATACACTCCAGAAGTGGCAAACTTGGGTCAAATTGGTAAGGACCTTTTATCATCACTTGTAAGAGGGGTGATGAATACTCTTCTAAGTGCCTTGACTATGGAGTTACTATAAACAGGGATGAGGATGATTTTTGAGCCCCTATTCTCCCCCCAGTATACTTTAAAGGGGTATAATTGAATAATTGGGTGTTCGCCTGGTTGAGAAGAATATCTAGGTGTCAAATAGTTTAAACCGTTCTAAAAGTTCTAAATCTAATCCTTGGAGAATTAGGAAAACTAGTTCTGAAGTTCTCTATTGCAATAAATTTGAATTTAGTGCTGTCTCCTAAAAGGAAACAACAGCTTTTTCATACCTGAAGGGGTTCCAGAATAATGATTTATTTTCTGCATCTATTAGGAACTAAGAATTATTCTAATCGACTGAAGTGATTCTATTTCTGACCCAACTGATTTGATAAATTATACTAAGTCATTATTGCTTGGATATGTCATTTGAATTTCTGACCAATAACCAAAAACTAATCCATAGCTGAGTGAAAATATTTTAGAGGGTTTTTTAGGTTAATCTGATATTAATCTAGTTTCTATCCCCCTGACTTTAAACGCGTTACTTTGTATCATAAACGCATTAGATTGAATAAGGTTCTGGATCAAAAAAAGCAATAGCAAAGATGAGTCTTCTCCTCAAGTTTTTCAGATCTATCCAACTATTCTCAAGTTAAAAGGTATAAACTGAAATTATTTCAAAAGATTGATTTCCACATTTATGACAGAATATTGAAATGGAGAAGTAATTTAGTTGTCAGCCAACTTTATGAGCCTCCCTTATATAGTTATAATTTTAAAATTTATTCAGGGAAGGCTGACTATGGGATGGATACTCATAATAAACTCTAAATACAAAACACAAAGAAAATCGAGGGACACCCCAGAGGAGCCGTGGCTACCTCCTGTTGCCAGCGGGACTGCCAGTGAAAGGAAAAGGGGAGTGACAGGGGAGTCCTGGGCCAAAACTGAACATGAGTGACGGAAAGGATCTGATGAAAGGAACCAGCTGGGAAACCAGGATGATACCAGCCGGCGTTGATGAGATGGCAAGTGGCCAAACAACCAAGCTTGAAAGTGTCCATAAGGTGGAAATGGAAGTGATTCACAGCTTCACGTAGGGTTGGGGTAGTGCCAGAGAGTACATCAAGAAGAAAGTTGTGTATCATCTATACCACAATTGCAACAAATAAGGTGCAGAGCAATGGGTGGATATGGGAGGACATGGAAAAAACGAAGATGTTTTTAGACAGGCTAAAAGCCTGCTCACTCTCCTGGAAAAAAAGGCGCATAAAATTCCGCCAAATTGCCTGTGATGGCGGGCAATCTTACAAGTGATGGACCAAAGATCCATATTGACTGCATACAACGCACGAAGTTTGAGAGGCATTGAACCTCTCAGCCGTGCAGTACACTTTTCTCAGGAATCTCCACACATGGGCGCGAATTTGGGGTTATAAAAAAGTGGTGCGTGTACCGCCAAATGTCCTTCTGGTTCTCAAAAAGAGTACGGTATGTTAAGCTTGTTAAGGTAGTCCACACAGGCAATGAGGTGGGGACGTAGGGGTACCAGGTTGTTTAAAAAACGACTTGCCCACGGACTTCTTGTTTGAAACGGGGGAGTAGGGAGACCCCTCTGGTCAGTGTGTCCACTTAAGCTGATTCTCTACTCAGTGCTCCACATGGAGAGGAGAAATTTTTGAAGTGGGGTGACGTCCCATGCAGGCCCACAGCAGAGGGATGTGAGGCAAGATAGTTTAATAGAGAATGGGTTTGGTAGGATTGCTGAGGCTCAGGGCGCGGGAAAAGTTGTAGCAGGCTGCACGTGACCAGTGTTTGGCTGGGAGTGTGGGGTTAGTGAATGCAGCAATCCAGGTGCCAAGTATTTTGGCGGCATGGGCCTTGAAGTTGAGAAGGCCCAAACCACCACTATGGCGAGGGCCAAACAAGACATCCAGGCGCAGAGGCGGTGGGAGGCCTAACCAAAGCCAACCTTGCAGGAAGGCATATAACGGGGTGAAGAAAGATGGAGAAAATGCAATAGCATGGGCCACAAACCAAACTTTAGATAGGAGCGTAGAGTTGGCCAGCACTACCCTGCCTGGTAGGGAAGTTTGGTGGGCTCTGAGGGAGGCGATGCATTTTGTGACATTGTCCAGGATATGGTGCTCCATCACTGATGAGGCGTACCCTCCCGCCTCAAGCCACACACTCAAATGGCGTACTTGACCAGCAGTGGGTCTTGGCACGAAAGGGAGCACAAGCGGGGTAGTATGGGGTGGTCAGGGCAAGCAAACCCATGAGCTAGCTGCTGAAGCAGGTAGGAAACGGAGTACTGGTGACCAGCGGGCTTTGAACCGACCAAGAAGAATAATTTCAGTTTTGGAGGCGTCAAGTGCAGCGTTACTTACCCTGGAGTAAATCTGTATAGTGGCCACAAGCGCGTGTACATCTTGGTTGTTAGAAAGCCTAACCACACAATCATCAGCAAAAGCCAACGTCTTAACCGGTGCTTGGCTTTACACATGGACAACAGTAAGGCGTGCATTCATATAGCGTAAAAGTGGGTCAAGGATGAAGCTGTACAAGATTGGGCTTAGAGGTTTCCCTTGGCAGATACCCCTTTGAGGGTAACCATATCAGTAAGGAAGCCAGGGCCACGCACTCCACTGTGGCTGATTACTTAAGCAACAACACCTAATTAATGAATCAATTGGGGAGTAGAACTTGTATAGACAGGCTTTGAGGTAATCCCAGTTGACCCTATTATAAGCCTTCTGCTGGTCTAAAAACAAGTGCCCTAGTAGCCATGGAATGGCAGACGTTGGATACAGTGTGTATGTTATCCTATATAGCCCGCTTGGGAATAAACAAAATTGCTCAGAGGAGATTATTTCAGAGGCAACTTCCCCTAAGCGGTTGGCCATAATTTTAGTAAATGATTTAGTATCTGTGTTAGAAAGTGAAATGGGGCGCCAGTTGGCCCAGTCCATCTTATCCCCTTTTTATACACGTTAATGTGAAAGCCTCCTGGCTCTCAGGAAGGAGGCGCGTTTCTAACAAACACTGATTCATTGAGGCAAGCAACAAAGAGGAGAAATAATTAAAATATCTCAAATAGAACACATAAGGAATCCCATATAGACCTGTGCATTTCCTGTGTGTGGTGCACCATGAATGACATGCCAGAATTCATCCCGAAAAATAAATTCATCAAATACAGATAATGGGAAATGGTGCAGATATGTGCACTTTTGAGGAATTTTACAACTTTAACCATTTTGACTAAATTGGAGAAATACAATTTGGAGTAATAATTTTGAACTTTGATTGCCACTTCAGCTGGAATATCTGTGACGGAGTGGTCCAGCCTCACCTGTGTGCAGGACAAGCTCTGTCATGGTGCAAAGAATTTTCAGAAAAAATAGGTGTAGCATGCGTCACCCACCATTATATTTTTTTGCCTTATACTACACACAAATTCGATGTTTGTGTTGTCTTGCTAATGCATTTTGACGAACAGAAACTTCTGCCCACTTACAACCCCAAGCTGGGCTGTAGCCTGCATACAGGACGTTAGACTCCAGGTGGTCTACCTTTTGCAAGCATGTGCATAATGACTTCCAATGCAGCCCAAGAGTGATGCAATGAGAGATGGCACGCCTGGCGGATAATGTTTGCTTTGAAGGTTGACCAGGTAGTAAGTGGGTCCGCACAAAAAAGTGTGGTGAACTCTGGTGCTGAGGTTTTGGTGTCCACCCATGAGAAAAACCTGGGTGACATGATCTCGGCTGGATGAAGTTTGCACCACTTTGGCGCCTGTGCCACTGGGCTCAACAAAAAGAAGTAAATTGACACCAACCGGTGGTCAGAGAAATTACTTTTGTTATTGAAAAGTGTGCAACCTGAGACCAAAAGCTCAACGGGCATGAATAAGCTCAATGCGGGACATAGACCTCAGCTGACCATTGTGCACATAGTGACAGGACAAGTTGGGGAGCAGTGGTGCATGTTTAGGTAGGGTATCAAACAGCCCCAAAAGTAGCTTTTAGAACACAAAGTTCTACATGCCCCTGCATGGGGCAGGTGTAGAAGGCCAGCAGTCAGTGGCTGGGTTGGTCCAGCAGTTCATATCGCCCACCACAAATGAGTCAGGGGGAAGCGGGAGGGAAGCAGTGGCTGAGAAGAATTCCCAGAAAGCCCACGCACAGGTCAGGGCATAAATATTAATGATAGTGTGCACTTAGTTGTCCCACAAAAAGGACACTACAAGCACACAGCCATCAAGGTACAAATTTTTAGAAATAAATTTAAAAATTATGGGTCACACGTATAAGCACCCCACAGTGTGGTGACCAAAAGGAAAGGGAGGGGAGGAACATGGTTGCCATGTTTACTCAACACCGTGTGGATGTGGGTTTCCTTAATGGCCAAGATGTCCACAGGTAAATTATATTTTTAAAAACCTCAGTTTCCTAGCCTGGGATGGTGAGTCCTTAAGTCCAGCAATGTTTAACGTCCCTATTGTGAAGGCTCCCCCATCACACCTTAGGTGCTATGGGAAGGGCCCCATTGGCCTTCCATTGCCGCTTTCTCAGCAGAAGTAGTAGTAGCCCACGTTTGATACACTTTATATATGGGCTTAAAGGACTCCTTCACTTTAGACGTAGTTGTGGTTTTGGTGTTCTTTTTTGCTGTTTTGGTTCAAATTTTCGAATTGCTGTGTTCCTGCAGTGCATCAACATAAGTGATGGAAATTTGGTAGGGAGATAGGTGGTAAATTTGGTTTTTATCAAGTTAATGTAATATTGCTCAGATAAATCTGATTCACCCATCAGGCCCTTAAGTTGTTTGGCCCAATCTGATTGGTGAATGGATTCACAAGATGCTTCAGCTGAAAATGACTCAATGTCATCCTAGGTCTGGGCAGGTGGGATCACAGATGCAGCTGTGGCAGCTGCTCTGCAGTCCTGCTTAGCCTTCTTATGCTCCTACGGGGACACAGGTTTTACCTGAATGTAGCACCCCTGCATGCCCACGGAAAGGGGCATCAGTGTCTATAGCCAGTTCATAATGGGTTTTTGCACTGACCATTGCGTCAGGGAGAATTTCGTTTTGTGTAATGCACTACTTGGTGGGGCATATGTGCGCTTTGTGGCCAAAAGCATGACAAAAGGTGCAGATAGGGGGCGCGGTATCCACTGTGATGCAGAACGGGCAGGATTATAGCCCATCAATGAACTTAACTGTGGTGTGGGGGATTTTGGTCAAATCTTCCACAATGACTGCAGATGGGGTGATCACAGTAATTACTTTGCCCATGCACAGGTCTGGCATGAGAGTAAAGCTTTGCATTTCAAAGGAGTGAATTTCCCCATAGCTTTTAAGCCCTTCCATGAGGTGGAGCTCCAGCACTGTGAACTTTAATTTTGTTGGGAAAAAGTCGAAGATTACAAAAATTGGTTTGACTTGGTCCACCAAGTGCACTTCATCTTGATCATCTGTTGACCATCTAAGAGGTCTACCACCACACGCATCTGTTCAACTTTGTCCTCTGCTTGTTTATTTTTTAACCTGATATCCAACCAACTGCGGGTCATGGAGTGCAGTGCTATGTATACTGCTTTTAAAAAATGGTTGTGTACATCTCCACAGAACGTTTCCCAAAGTGCCATTTGATTGATATTTAAGAAATTTGAACCCTGTTCTCCGCTGATGACAGAGGCTGGGAATGCAGAGTATTGATGAACTGGTTACACTTCACTTGAAAGGCTAAAATCTCTGGGGAAATACTAAATGCCAGTTCTATTTTAGTATCTAGGCCGCCGGTGTCACTGGGCATTTATGAACTTTGGACGATGAAGAGCCCAATCCTGTGCCCTTTACTTTGCTAGCCCAACTGCTACATGACATAGGGTGCAAACTAATCTCCTCAAAGAGATTATCAAACTTACCTAGACTTGAATCGAATTTGTTTCACTTAGTGATTGCAACAAGAGTTCTAAGTTCTCATATAAACTTATCCATTTATATGCAAATGTCGCATGACCATAGACTTGACTCAATAAATGGCAATGAGTTATTTTGAGAAAAGGGTTTAAAAACCCCAAGTTTTTATCAAATAAAGTATCGTTCATCATTTCCATATTTCTTGTTGATATCATGCTTTTTATGGCTACTTCTAAGTCCCAATTTCTGGACAGCTGCCAAGTTTTGAAGTACACTTGCAACTGTTATTGTATTGAAATACTGCAGCTAAGCAATTGCAAGCAGTTCCTTGCCAGGCTTTAACAAACTAAAAGCTTAGGATGTTTAGTACCTCATATATTTGAGAAATGACATGGCAGAAGTTATTTTTACCATTCAAGTCTTTTATTATTTCTCAGGTCTTATTATTGCTAAAGTCAAATGGAGAGTTACGTCCTTGCATCAACCATAGAAGACTTAATGAGATAACTGAACCTGATCCATATCTTATTCCCTTGACAGAGTATATTCTTACCATGATTGCAGATTCCATGGACTCCACCAAGCTTGATCTAGTGGACGATTATATCAGATACCTTTGAAGCCCAAGTATCTAAGATATGCTGCTTTCAGAAATCATTTAGTAGTCTATGAGTATTAAGCAATGCCTATTTGTTTTTTGAAAAGCCCTTGTAGTGTTCCATAGTATGGTTGATTGGATACTTGGAAGGTTGATAGGAAAATTTT
Source organism: Massospora cicadina (assembly GCA_022478985.1). NCBI lineage: Eukaryota > Fungi > Entomophthoromycota > Entomophthoromycetes > Entomophthorales > Entomophthoraceae > Massospora > Massospora cicadina. Next base: position 68,016 of record JAKSZP010004048.1, on the reverse strand, counting down.
GTGTCGCCTATAAGGACAAATCCTTGATATTAATTAAAGACTTGAAATCTCACCACAAGGATGTCTGCTCAGTTTTGGAAGCAACTTTAAAGTCCAAGCTGAAATTAAAGGCATCAGAGGTGAGTTTTAATCAGGAGTCAATGTCCTTTCTACTTAATGTGATTTATAAGTATGGACTAGCGAACTTTCCAGAAAAGGTGTCAATTCTTGTGGTTGATCTGAAAATAAACCCTTCAAATATCATCAATACAGGCCAATTACCATGATGATATATCATCAAAATACTATCAATTATGGCTTATTACAACATTATCCTGGAAATTAGGGATGATTAACTTTACAACAAACTTAAACCAGATACTTTTTTCTTTGGACAAATATCCTTACACAACTCATGATGATTAACTTTTCAATAACTTGGGCCGATTACCCAAGCATCAACTCAGGCCAATAACCCTTACAACGATGTGGCAATAGTTCCTGATTATTTGTGCAATATATCAACATTATTTTAAGAAATCGTCCTGGGATTAATTCATATACAGCTCTAAAAATCCCATGGATCAATAATGACAATTATATTGTTTCTCAAATTATCACAATCAGTTTTCCACCCAATGGAAATTTTGCATGTTGATGCTCATGATTGGAGTTATAGAACTCACAAATGGACAGTCCAAATAGGAGTCCAAGTGCTATCAAGATTCCTGCCAATGTCCCAATTAGGAGGACGTCATAAAGCTTAAAATAAAAAAAATTTTCTCAACTATCATATTTTGTCAGCTGTTTGACAACACTCAATAGCATTTGCAAATAGACAGCTCAATGGGAGTTCCTAATGCTAGTGAGAGGCTACTAAAGTCCCGACTAAATGTATTACATTAAGCCAAATCAATTTCAATTTCTTCTGGTAATCATATTTCATCAGCTGTAAGATGGATATCAATAGCACTTGCACATGGACAGTCAAAATGGGAATACCTAGTGTTATTGAGAGGCTGCCAACATCCCAATTAAGGGTACACCATTTATTTTTAAATTGATGCAAGTTTTCTTAGAAGTTGTATTTTATCAGCTGTATGATGTATCTCAAGTTGGTCTGACCTTAGGACAATTTTGCACATTTGAGTTATATTTTTGTACCTGAAACCTTCTCAATTTTAAGAGTATTTTGCCACTAATAGTCCGATTAAAAGGTCATGGTTGTATCATTCAAGGGCCAAAATGAGGTGAAAATTAATATCTGCAGAAATTACATGTTTGAAATGTGGCCAGGAGATGCCCTAAGATTATAAATACCGGCGCCTGGCCTAATGAGACTATCATGAAATGAGATCATCAAATTAGATCATCAAATAAAGTCTTAAATAAAAACTTCTAATAAAGCTTATTATTTTACTTCCTTTATCTGATTTTTTATTGGAGGTGGTTCCTATTGAGAGTGTCAGCAAGCTATTAGGGCATAAATCTCCAGTTTTTATTGTTAGCTATCACAGTAGAATTTTCCAAATTTGTAGAGGAAATCAACTCAAATTGACCAGAAGATTCTTATCTTTTTAAATAAGCCTAGTGAGCTTCTTAAAGATTGATATACCATATAACTCTGACTTAATATCGAGGATTTCAGTCAAACTTCTATCCAAATATATGTGCGGGATTTTATCTATCTAGGGAGTGATCATCAGAATTTAACACAATGTTGTGAAGTTTTGAATTAAAAGAGTCCTATTGAATGTATGGGAGTACACAGATATGTGTGATGAGTTTTTATCTTCGCTTCATTAGGAGTTTTGTTAAGAAAGAGTCTCCTTTTACGCGTCTTATGAGTAATATTCTTTTAATTTGGGGGGGGTTGAAGACCAGGTCTTTGAGAACATCAAAGATTGTCTTAAGTCACCAGTAATGACATATCTTAATATGCATCATCTTCTTATTGTTGAAACTGATGTATCCAAATTTTCACTAGTGAAGTCCTTATTAAAAAAGGTAGTGCCTTGAAGCATATCATCTTTTTCTTCAGTCATAAGATAACCCTGTGAACAAATTATCCTATCTATAATAAGTAAATTCATACCCTCCCTAAGGAGTGGAAAATTACTTAATCTTTGCTCAAAAGCCTCTTATTTGCCCCAATCACAAAGCTTTAGTTTAATACAATACTTTTATAATATGAGATAACGCACCCAAGATGGCATTAAGATCTTTCATAATATGTGTTTAAGACTAAGTTTAAGTTTGGGAAAGGAGCCCTATTCCCAGATCTACTGAAAAAAATCCCTTTTTTTAGTTTTAAAAATTAACTTGATTGTTACAAAAATGGCAACTATTCCTACTCCAGACTTATTTGCGTTAATTAATAAAGGCTCTCATGATTTTTAAGAGGAAAGTACTATGAGCCCAGAAACTTGTAAATTTGGTAAAGCTTTTTGAATCAGAGGAGGTCTCCTGAAAAAACTAAAAGCTTTTTCTATATGAAGGAGCTATTTACCACAAGATTAGGCCATGGATCTCTTTTTAGAGGTTTACAGCTTAAGGTGTTCAAGGCTCACATGACCATACCTTGGAAAATCTATCACGGTTTGACAAGAAAATTGAGCTTATAAACCTCCATTATACTTGGTTTAACCACAATTTTTTTGAAGTATATATCATCATGTCAAACCTATGCAAGATCCAAGTCATTATAACAATAAACACAGTGAAAACTAAAGATTTTTTTAGATTTATTCCATGCTATGGCATCACTAAACTTAGATTTATTTGTTGGTCTACCTAAAAAGGGTTCAATATATATATCTAAAGGTGAGCCAACCTGAGAAAATTACTTCACAAAGACATTGGATTTAGAGAGAAGAATAAAATAATGAGAAAGGAGAATAACCCTGTTAAACCAGGTGCTTTGTACTTTTAGGCCAAAAACTCCATGGACCGCCTTGCTGTTTGCTACCTCAGTTTGGGGTATTGGTGCATAATGTCACCATAGTCTTAAAATCGTCCATTACCCAAAATTCATATACTTGGATTAAATTTGGGAGGCAATGGTCATTGAGTTTTTAAAAAACCACTGGGGCACCCTCCATGGGCTATGTATAAATTATAATCATGTTATTTTGGCTCACTATATATTCCAAAATTTCCCTTTGTAATAATAAGACTGCTGCAAAACATGTAGCACAGAATCTCACCAATAAAGTGTTTTTTATGCATGGAATCCTTGACGAAGTTATTTAAGATCATGGCCATAATTTAATATGAATTATGGGAACTTTTATTAAATTTGATTATACCTGACGCTTTTTATCATATAACCCTCATTCTGATAGCCAAAATGAGAGGAAAATATATTTTAGAACAAATGAATTTGTTTTATACATCAGTTCATTAAGATGAATGGTAAGTTGTCTGTTTACACAACTTGCCTATAACAATCATGTTCACTCAACCATGTTGTAAACTTTTAAGAATAATTTACTCAACTACCTTTTGTAGTAAGTATCAACTGTAAAATTACAGTTTAAAGCACAGGTTCTGATGTGTGCTATTATTAACTTGATTAAATAACTTGATAATATGTATGGGTGTTAATACTAGTATGAAGACTAGTATCCAGCTGATTTACAATCAAAGGTATCTCTTCTGCTCAGGTATCTCCTCAGAACAGGTACTGAAAACCTTCCTTGAACCCTTTGTGAAGGTACTTCAATTAACCTTGCACTGGAACTTAACCTATTTTTTTTGGAATCCAGCAAGTAGTGTGCTCACTGGTACTAAACGCCGCTGGATTCCACAACGGTTTTATTAACTTAAAGATAAAAGCACTAATAAAATAATAAGCTGGTTTTTTATGTTTTTATTAGTGCAAGCGCGCAAAGAGAAAAAACAAACCCTCTTGATATCTGACCATTCAGTATTTAAACTGTATTGAGGGTCGAGGGGATTTCAATAGTAAGTTCAGAACAGCTTAGTAGATCTGAACTAGTAAATATGGAAATTAGCCTATCAAATCTTAAAACTCTCTTTACTTTGGCTAAACAAAATATGGGAAATTAGTTTTAGGAAATATGTACCTTTGGGGTAACAATTTAATATATTTTAGCCGATCCCCATTAGCTAAAAGTATTGCACCTTGGGGGACCTCTTCCAAGCTTATAAAAGGGGGTAGTCCCCAAATAGGTGTTTAAAGGGAACTGAATGTGGCTGGGAAAGAAACCTCTGATAGACTCCCCATGTTCCCTCATGTGGTCGTGGCAATTTGACTTCCTGACTTCGTGTTAATTGCCCATTTAGTATTTGTAACAGTATTACACTAATTTGTTGGGTTCCACCAAGGATTGGCAGGGACTTTTGTGCAATAAAATTGGTATCATTTTTTAAATCAATCTTATCATTATTGCTGACTTGTAAATGTCTTACATTTCCTCATTTTGACCCATTTTGACATAAAACATCTTTTTCTTAGAGCTGTGAGGGCAAATGTCCAACATCACCCCCTCAAGAATGTTGGGGAAAGAATAGGGCCATAGGAAGCGCCATGTACCCAATTGATGGTAATTCCTGTAGCTAAGAACTTTATAGAGTACTCATTGCCTCTCTTGAAGGTGATGGTGAAAGGAACCTCCCAAATTAATCCAAACTTGCCACTTCTAGAAGTAAAGTGGTTATGGTAATATAGGACCATGTCAGACACTTGGAATGTAGGTATGGGGTTTAAGCTCATTTGACACCTGTCCTTCTTAAGTCAACTTTTTCACTAAATTGGACATAGCATCAGATTGGAGGTAGATGATGCGCTGAGCCAAGCTTCTCATGACTTGCTCAGGCTCTTCAGCTCTAGAGCAGAATACATCTTTAGCTAAGAGGGCAGGTAAACCTCATTACCGCTTTTACAAATCACAGAATGGGGACTTCTTAAGATCCAGTGATAACTAATCCAGTAGGCCATATGAGCACTGGGTAGAAATTGATTCCAGTGAAGTGGATCAGAAGAGTCCATTTTTTGTATAATGTTAACCAAGGTTCCATTTTCTCTCTCTACTGTTCATTGGTTGATGGAAAATCTGAGCTGAAAAAGGTTGTTGGGATCCCATGGAAGTGTCCAGGATTTTGACTACTCTAGAGGTGAAGTTTTTATCATTCTCACAGAGTAGTACTTGGGGACAGCCATGATGAGTGAGATGTTTTAATGTAAAAACGTGGCTGTGGCCTTGGCCGTTTGAGCAGGGAGAGCCACGGCTTCAACCCACTTAATAAAGTGGTCAATGGCTACTAGGATAAATTTCCCACCAGTAGTCTGTGGGAGGTGACCTACTACGTCTAGGCTGATGGTGTGGAGCAGTTTTTGAGGGGTAGATGGTTGATATTAGTATCTAGTCTTGAAGTTAAATTGCTTCTTACATGTGAGTCAGGCATCTAAGATGTTGACAATGGATTCCAAAATCCTTCCCAATAATACCACTCCTTAGTCCACTCATAGGTTTTCTTTGCTCCTCCATGACCTAAGGGTGGAGTGAGCTTCCAGGATAGCAGGTACGCATTCTGAGGGCCGAAGATAAGGCAACCACTTTGCCCCACCTGCTTATACAACTTCACAATCTCCACTATGTTATTAGGGAGAGGTGGTCTAACAATTTCTGTACAGGTTCATCTTCATCTTCCCAGTCATCAGGGTCATTAAGAGGTCATATAACCTCTACGCCTCACTGTTATCTAAGTGAAGGACTGGCAGCTGAGTTAACCCATAAACATTCATGTGATGGGTTCCAGCATGGCGTTCGATCTTCAGGCCATAATGCTGGAGCATTAGAGCCCAGAGAGCTAATCATCCAATAGGATCCTTCATGTTTTATAACTACTTTAGAGAAGCGTTGTCAGTAACCACAGTGAAGGTGGCTCCATATAAAAGGGCAATAGTGCTTCACAGCTAACAGAACAGCAAGGCACTCCTTCTCCATTACACTGTAGTTGCGTTCCACCTTTGACAGCATCTTACTAAAATATGATACAGGATGATCAACACCATTTTCATCCAATTGGGCTAAGATAGCCCCTACGGCTTAGTCCAAAGCGTCAATAAACAAGATAAAAGAGTTAGTATATCTGGGTGCCGTAGGATAGGGCATTGTTATAGCAGTTGCTTTAGCGTCTCAAAAGCGGCCTTTTGTTCATCACCCCACTGAAAAGGAGTGTTCTTGGTCAATAGGCGGACAAGAGACTGCTGAGCTGGGCAAACTTAGGGATAAACTGATGATAATACCCCATCATCCCTAGAAATACCTGATTATCCTGTAAATTTTTGGGGAAGCATTTTAACAACTGCTTCAACCTTATCTTGTATGGGTTGGATTCCTTCTTGATAAATGGAGTGTCCAAGGAAATCCAGTTGCTTTTGAAAGAAGTTACATTTGGAAGGCTTTAACTTGATATTTGACTCACATAACTGTTGAAACAACTCCTTCAGGTGGTCAAGATGTTTGTTAAAGGTTTTTGAGAACATTGTGATGTCATCGAGATAGGCAATGACGCAACTTAACTTCAGGTCATGCAAAATGTTATCCATGGTGCGCTAGAAAGTTGCAGGGGCGTTTCACAACCCTTGAGGTAATTGGGTGGGTTGGAAAAGGCCCTCACTGCAAATGAGAGCACATTTCTCCTGGTCTTCGGGGGAAAGGTCCATTTTCTAATAGCCACTAGCTAGGTCCATGGCAGAGAAGAAGTTAGAGCTAGAGTTGGGCCAGGGCGTCATCAATGCGAGGGGTAGGTTAGTTATCCTTTAAGTTGTGAATTATTTATTAAGTGGTAGTCCATGACTATCTGATGACCGCCAACTTTTTTATTAGCAAGAGAGAGGGAAGACCAGAGGCTTTGTGAAGGAACTAACAACCCCGCATCGAGTAACTGCTGAAGTTCTGTCCTCATTTGCTGTTCCTCCACCTTTGATTTGCGGTAAGGTTTTGACTAATTAAGATGGGCATCACCCACAAAAATGGAGTGGCACCAGTTCTTAATGTTACCATAGTCATTATCTGATTTGGAAAATATGTCACTAAAGTCTTCTTATAGAGTGTAAACTTTTCAAGTTCAGTTGGGGGCAATTCATCTGAGATATGGACATTGGGTAAGGTACATACCAGGTTACCCGTTGGCAGGCCCATATCTAATGTAGAGCCAATGATGTGAATTTGTTAATTGTCCTCCACAGGACTAACAAACCTCTACCAATCTCCTGGTGTTTTCTTACAACTATGTCCTCGTTGGTGAGGTCCCCCAACAGAAGATAAGAGGCCTCTGGTATGCTGGGTCTAAAACGCCAGGCAATACCTAAGGTTCCAAGAGGCTAACACCCTTAAGGCCTACGAGGTGCAACAAGCAGTGGTGTGGGATTTGAAGCGTGATTTTTGTGTCAACAACTCGTTGTTCACCAGGCTTAATCAAGACCTCGTCTGAAGCTTAGAAATGGATAACATCCCTAGCATCCACTGAATCGGGCAATTTTTTGTATTTTGCCCAGAGGCGGTGTAATGTAAAGGCAAAGTGGAAAAGGGGTATTCTACCAAGCAAGAGTATTCGTCCTTGCTGGGTTCTTTATTGGATAAGACTAACGGGACTTTGTAGTTTGGTAATGAGAGGAACCCTTGCTTCATGTTAACTATTTCCTCATACTCAATCATAAAGTGGGTACCTATGAGAATATCATAGGTGTTGTTGCCCAAGGCCACTGCAGGGGCTGATAAGATGAGCTTCCCAATTTGAATGGGAAGGGAAGAGTATGCTTTAATAGCATGAGTGTTGTTTGGGCCTGCAGTTTTAAATTCTTGATTTTACTACAAGTCAGGCTCTTGCTCTACCTTATTGATGAGCACAGTGGAGATTACGTTGACTGGTGAGCCAGTGTCCATGATGGCCATTACCTGTACTATTTGAATGACCACTTCAACCTTGGTGAGTGTGCCTCCAAAGTTAGGAGATATGGCCAAGACTCCCTTGAGTCAGAAAGTGTAGGTTATTTTATGAGCAGTCTCAGAGTATTTATTCAGGATGGCTTTCATGGTATAAACCCGCTGAAGATGTCGAATCAAGCCATCTAAGGACTGATCACCATCCCTGGAGGTATCAATAACTTTTGGGAACCCTAGAATTCGGCTGAGGTACGTTTCCTCAGATATGGTGGTCTCATCTACTCCTCCTGCATTAAATTGATCAGGGACCTCTAATTCTGTGGGAGCTCCCAATAAGTAGTAGCCAACATCATTGTCACCCCCCTCTGATTCATCCCCAGGGATATTCTCAACAACTGGTAAGGTTGCAATTGAGGTAGGGGAGACGGCCACGTGAGGTTGGGTAGTCTTAGGGCGCGCAACTACCAGCAAGGCTGGAGGGGAAGGTACAGCAGCTTTAGTGAGCTTGTGCGGGAGCATGGTATTAGCTGCATTATAAGCCTTAGACAACACAGGAAAGAGTGATATCTTTTTAAGTTGCACTAAAGGAGCAGGTTTCACAGGGAGGATAGGCATATATGGGCTCACCACAACTGTTCTATAGGTGAAAGCTCCTAAATGGTTAGATTGAAGGTTTCCCCTCAGCATCATTTATTGTTGTACATGAATGGAAATTGGCAACGTCTAACAGAGCCTATTTTATGTCGCAGATGTTTTTAAAGTGACGTCTCACTGAAATAATATGCCTGGCAAGAGAGGGTTGAAAGCTAACCCGGATAACATGGCTGCGATAGCATCATCCAGGGTTAACATGTTAGACGTTGACAACCTTTGTGAAGCGAGGTAAAATCGCTCAGCAAAGGCAGCGATAGGTTCGCCCTCATACATACTAAGGCGCATAAATCCTGTTTATCCCTGTTAAGACACTGCTTTGAACCAAATTCAGCCAAGAGCCTCTTTCACCTCTGCTCAGGTATGCAAATAATTTATTTAAGGAACTATCATCTCTTGTGTCAAGCGACTTAAGCAAGGAAGGATGTGTTGAATTTATTGCTTATCATTTGCGCCTTGCATGGCCGATTCATAAACATATAAAAAGGAAGCAATGCTCCCTTTACCTAGGGTTTATTTGTCTTTAAAAAGGGTTTTAAAGGGCGCTGCTCAACTCTTTTATACGGGATAAAACGCTTGCTAGTTGCTTTTCCAAGGCAACTTTTCATGATTCATTTTGAAGGGGAAAAGTTGGAGGGTTACTCACTTTGAAAGCTTTTATTTTTGAGTTTGTTTATATTTTGGTGTACAGGGTTGCGCTCCTTTAGTGAGCACCAATTTGTGGGGATCCAGCTAGTAGTGTGCTCGCTGGTACTAAACGCCGCTGGATTCCACAACAGTTCTATTAATCTAAAATAAAAACACTAATAAAATAAAAAGCTGGTTTTTATGTTTAGTGCAAGTGTGAAAAGAGAAAAACAACCCTCTTGATATCTGACCATTTAGTATTTAAACTGTATTGAGGGCCAAAGGGAATTCAATAAAGTTCAGAACAGCTTAGTAGATCTGAACTAGGAAATATGGAAATTAGCCTATCAAAGCTCAAAAAACTCGCTTCACTTTGGCTAAACAAAAGATGGGAAATTAGTTTTAGGCAATATGTACCTTTGGGGTAACAATTTAATATTTTAGCCAATCCCCATTGGCTGAAATTATTGCACCTTGGGGGACCTCTGCCAAGCCTATAAAAGGGGGTGGTCCCCACATAGGTGTTTAAAGAAAACTGGACGTGGCTGGTGGAGAAATCTCTGATAGACTCCCCATGTTCCCTTGCGTGGTCGTGGCAATTTGACTTCCTGACTTCGTGTTAATTGCTCATTTAGTATTTGTAACAGTGTTACCCCAATTTTTGGGGTTTTACTGAGAATTGGTCAGGGTCTTTTGACTGATAAAATCTTTATTGTCTTTAGTTTATCTTATCATTAAAGCGGACTTGTAAAGCACATTTCCCCATTTTGGCCCATTTAGACCCAAACATTCTTTTCTTGGAGCCATGAGGGCAAATGTCCAGCACTATTATCAGTAGGTTTAGAGATTAAAGGGGATTTAAAAGCTCCAAACAACAAGAGAACTATTTTCAACTCTTCCTCTAGGGTTGGCAATGTCTGAATCTCAATAGAACTTACCTATTAAAAGTAGGCTAAGAGGTTTTTAAAGAAAAAGTTTTTTTCCTCTCTTGATGTGAAGGTTGCGGAGAACTTGACAAGCAATATCTTTCTAAAGAATCACTATCCTTTAACTTTGAATCAACAATAAAAATACACAAATGTATAACAGGCTAAATACCTATGAGATTTTAAAAATCTCCTTTGTTCTTAATTGTTCTTGTTTGTTTTGGTTTATTAGTTTAAAACCACGGAATATATAGGGATTTAGAGCAAACTCTTCTGTTGGCACCTCACTTGGAAACAGAAGCTTTCACCAGTGAATAAAATCTCCTTAAATTGGTCAAAGATATTAGTGGCATCTTCTCATCCATCCACCTAGCTAGTATCCACCTCCCATTAGATAACAAACTACCATATGTTGGATTTGGAGGTAGTGTGTCCTAAAGCCTTCACTCAACGCCAGAAATTAATCCCATTGAGCTAGCAACCTGCTTAGGTTTGAGACCTTTTTTACCTATTAACAACAGGTTGCGTTGCTTAAAGATTATACTGTAAGTTGCTGTCAACAAAAGCTTTGTCAACGCCCTTAAACTAAAATAAACCCTAAATTAATTGGTGACAAACATGGTTGACTCATATAGATCATTTAATTATCAATGGTTAAATTAATAGTCAAATAACTTGAGTATTAGAGATCCTCCCCGATGAAAAATTAGTAATCTGACTGAAATGAATCCTAGCAAATTAGTTAATATACATCTAGGGATTTCTCCAAACAATAGTTATTATATAGAAATGATAACTCCCACATCCACTAAAGGGTCTTGTTTCCGCGGATAAGCAGATAATATTATATCCTAGTGAAACTAGATAATGTGGGTAAACTTAAATTTTGACAAATCCCCCACTTCACCAGACTATGAAGTGAAAGATAAGAACTTAGTAATGGATGCTGCCTCAGGATGTAGTCATTATTTGGCCATCATAGTTAAACTTGATTTCAGTGGAGCTCAGTCTTTTCCTCACTCAATGCATCTCATTCCATTCTCAGTAATGCAACTCCTCTCCTTTTTTCCTACTCACTGCCAATTCACTTGAGCGCAGTTCTGATGGTCTCATGCTGTAATAAACTATTTTGGTCTTTCTTTTCAGGAAGATGGCATATAAAAGTTTAGACTGTCCTGACAGTCAGGATGCAAAAGAACCCAAAATGCAAGCCGGAATGCCAAAGGCATTGCCACTCAAATGACATTATATTGTGTGGGGAAATGTGTTGCAAGTGAGCGCCAGTGTTTTACAAGCGTAAAATGGAACCATGCCATGAACCAGGCTGTAGCAACTCCAGACCCAGTGGGCCTTGCTGCAAGGAGTTGAATGATTGGACTAGCGTTTAAGGATACTCCATAGGAGGGTTTGGTACAAAAACAGAGATGAGTAGGCGGATCCTCATGTGAAGTGGAGATAGATGTGCCCACAAAATCTGATATCCTGTTGGTGTATGGCTTTGACAATTGGAATGAATTCCCAGAAGTTTCTTACATGATATACCCAGTTGGCTATGGAGGGAGCTATTATTACAATCATTACTGGTACTACCCAGACAATGTAGGGCCCAACAGGCCACAGGGTTAGCACCATAGGAAGCTCAGCAAGAAAAATTTGAAATAAAAAAATTGGGAACCTGGGAAGATTTTTAATGAAAAGTGAATTTGAGAAAATTGACCGTCAATTTCTTCAATGTGTTACAACTGTTTATATAGGTGGTCAATTTGGGGAATAACTTATAAAAGCACAGGATTGGGCCCTCAAGATTTGACCTAACCCAGAAAACTTTAGAGGGAGGGGAAAAATGATTTCAATCTGAACTGACTTTGAAGGAATTGGCAGTGGGCAAAGCGCTGTCAGCTCAACCTCAGACGCCCAACTCATAGTTTCATTGCGTTTCTGACAGTTATCACAATAGCGTCTCGCCCAACAGGCAATGGGAATCCCCCAAGGCCACCTCACATAGGGACGGTCCCAATTGGTTAGAAAAAGGTTTGAGATGCTCAACCCACCTGTTCCTGGTCTCTTTGGCATCCGTTTGGCCAAATGAGATGCATCAAACAACGATTTAAATTTTTGAGGGTAGGGTTTTGAGCTATTGGCAACATTTGTCAATGGAAGTACAGGCCTGTCAGGCCTTGGTCATAAAGTTTTCAAGGGTAATTTTAAATCGGCAACATCATTTCCCAATGGCCTGATGCCAGAGGAAATTTTAACTGAGGATTTGTCACTAGACACATTCTGATTAAGAGGTACACGCCTGTCAGGCTTTGTCCCCAAAGATTTCAAAGCAGGTTTCAATCTGACAACATTTCCCAATGGCCCAATGCTATTAGCGAGTTTTGCCGAGAATTCAACGCTTGATCTTAATTTCCTGAATGTGTGAGCCTGTCAGGCTTCGTTACTAAGGGTTTACAGCTTTTGGACCTTGATTTTGAGGCCTCAGAGCCATCAACTTCATAAGAAATTTTTAGCACGTGGAGGTGCCAGTTTCCAATTATTTTGGAACAAATTCCCTCATATCTCCATACTAATTTGGCAGAGGGAAATGTGGGGACAAATGGAGGAATCTTCAGAGGGAGAGCTGTTACCCAGCGCTTGTTGACCACATGGGCGAGATCATCCTGTGTGATGAGAGAGACAGCTGCCCTTTTTGGGACCTTTATATTGGGGAATGGGAATATAGCCCAGTCTAAGCAGAGGGGACGCTCCCCAGACTTACATTTCTAGCTGATTTTATGTTCTGGAAAGCTTGTATTTTCCCAGGCTGGGCTTCTATGACTCCACTTAGATCAAAGGATAATCTCAGTCAGCTTTGCCAATTACTTAGTTCCTGTACTCCTCCAGGATGGACTCTCCATTTTCATCAGAGCGGATATTCTTCTTTGTGCCTCTTTATGGTGGATCTAATTACAACATGAGATGATCCTGCCAACGTTCACAATCTTCTTTAATACTGTCACAATTCACCCCTTCTCCTCACGGACAACGGTTGATGGAATCACTACCAGATTCTATTGATCATGAAAAAAATAAATTTGATAATCTAATATATATTTTTACATAATTATTATCTTTTATATATTTAATATATATTTTTCTCTTTTTGCAATGGAACTTACCTATTATCAGTAGGTTTAGGAGTTTTTCTTTTGAAATTTGAACTTCTATTCTAGTTCAGAGGTCCCCATTGAAACTTAAACAGAAATTTATGGTTCAGAGGTCCTCTCTTGAGACTTAACCACCAATTCTGGTTCAAAGGTCCCTCTTGAAACTTATCCAGCAATTATGGTTCAGAGGCCCTTTTGAGATTTAACCAACACAGTGGACCTTACCTATTGTTAGTAGGTTCAGCGGTTCCAGAGAACATCACAATTATTTTTCCTTTAGATCCAATACAATGAGTATTTGGTATGACCCATTTCACAATATGATCATCAGCAATGTTTTACAGCATATAGGCATCTCTCACCAACTTGGCGCTAATATCAGATGGTCTCATCCATTGGCCGTTTGTTCCTGACTTATCACTAATTTGACTGGTCCTAATCTTAATTCATCTTTTGACATCTGGCACTTGATTCTTCTGTTATCATAATGTGTGACTTTCTCACCAATCGCCGGTTCTGTTTGAACATATTGATCATTTTTTTAAAATTGATTATTGGCATTATTCACTAAGCCTAACATTTGTATTTCTCCAGCCAGCAGATCTGGAAATGATCCCTTGATTGTGCAGATTAGTATGGCAACATTAGTTTCATCAAACTTCACCTCAAGTTGATTATTTTTGTTATTAGCATTTCATGCCTTTTCTTTGTAAATTGTAAAAACATAAGGTTGAGAGACTTCTTTTACAATTTCTTGGATTGAAAGTTTTCATTTTTTGACTTTGCTCTCATAATAGCATTTATATTCATCATTAATCATTGATAAAGTGGATCCTTTCTTAGGTCCTCCACAATTAGAACTAAAGTATTTATTCCATCTGAGCAGATATTCTGTGAAACAGGTTTCGTTTCAGTGCTATATTGTTCTTCATCTAAACTGCTAAACCTTTTCCTAAATTTTAAGCAGTTTCCACCTCTTAAAGCAACACAAGTTCACATTTCTTCTCTTCCTCTTCCCCCAAATTGTGCGGCAAAATGTCCAGTTACACCACCTTTCCAACAGTGGTTCTGCAATTTCTCTGTCCATTTTAATACATCAGGTTTCTTCCCTATTAACTCTTTATTTCTGCTGATCAAAATAATTTTCCATATTTCATCTTTAAATTATGCCATAGTCTGATCCTTATCATCCAGAACTTCTTCATCTTCATCATTATCTGCTTGTAATCCAAGTTCAGCATATTCTTGTTAATGATTTTTCAATTCTGTCCACATCATACATAGTTTGTTATTGTATGAAATTGTGCTGATATGTTCTCCTATAATCCTTTGGTCTGAAAACTAAAAATACTCCTGTAGTGAGTATTAAATGTGAACTTTTATGCTTAGGCTACTCATCTACATCCTGTAGTTAGTACCAACTGTAGACTTTTATGTCTAATGCATAGGTTTTGATGTGCTCAATTAACAACTTATTGATTAAATATAACTTGATAATATGTATGGATGTCGATACTAGTATAAAGACTAGTATCCACTGAATTTACACAGCCTAAGGTATCACTTCTGCTCTGAAATCTACTCAGAACAGGTACTGGAAACCTTCATTCAACCTTTTGTGAAGGCACTTTAATTATCTTTACACTGGAACTTAACCTATTATCAGTAGATTAAGAGGTTACAGGGGACTTGTTTTCTTTAACACAACAAGGGAAATCCTATCCCTTTGACTCTTCTACTAAAGTTGTCAACGTTTGGATATCAATAGCACTTAACTACTAACAGTAGGCTAAGAGATTTTTAAGGGAAGTCTCTATTCCTCTATTGATGCAGGAGCTTTGGAGAACTTGACATGCAATATCTAGCCAAAGGATCAGTATTTTAAATTTAATCCCAAAGGTAAAATTACACATGTGTATACCAGGCTACTTATCTATGTGACTTGAAAAATTTCTTCTTTGTTATTGTGGAATTCCAGCAAATTTTTTAGCTCACTAATGCTGGTACACCCAGATTCCACAAAAATATGTAAACCTTATAAAAAAATTTTTTACAAATAAAAGTAAAGGTTGGGTTTTTAAGTTTTTTATTTGGGGCGCAGGAAAGAAAAACGTGTGTGCTTCAATACTAACGCTCAGTATTTGAAAATATCACAAGTATTGAGGTTTGAAGCATTTCAGTGTAGCGTTCAGAATAGATTAGACTCATTCTGAATTAGGAAATATGATATTATATTCTATTGAAGCTTAGGAAATTTGGGTTACTTTGGCAAAATGACAGATAGGAAGGTATTTTGGAGCAGAATGTACCATGAAGTAATGATTTGATATATTTCAACCATTTACCACTTGATAAAATAATTTCACCTAGGGGGACCTCAACCACGCCTATAAAAGGGGGTAGTTCCCGCATAGGTGTTGTAATAGAACTAGATGTTACAGGGTAGAACATTTGATGGATGCCCTGGAATATGCCAAAAGGTCAGAGGAATTTGATTACACGATTTTTGTGTTATTTGCCCATTTGGTATTTGGAAAAGCGTTACCACAATTTATGGGGTTTCACTGAGAATTGTCTAGGATCTTTTGGCCAATATAATCATTAGAATCACTTAAATTATTTGTATTAGTTTTAAAAACTTGCAAATGGCCGACATTTCCCATTTTCAGCTAATTTCTACCCAAAACATTCTTAATTTGCAACTGGGAGGGCAAATGTCTGACATCACCCACCTCAAGAATGTTGGGGGTAGAATAGGGCCAAAGGAAACGCTCATGCACCCAATTGATAGTAATACCAGTAGTTAAAGATTTTATGGAGTACTCATTGCCTCTTTTGTAGGTGATGGTTAAAAACCCTCTAAAATTGATCTAAGATTACCACTTCTAGGATTGGCGTGGTTATGGTAGTATAATATCATGTCAGACACTTGGAATGTAGGTAGGGGGTCAGAGCTCACTGGCAGCCTGCCCTTCTTTTGTCACCATCTTTTTAAATTGGTCATAGCTTCAAATTGGAGTTGGATGATGCGCTGAGCCAATCTTCTCATGATCTTCTCAGGTTCCTCAACTATAGAAGAAAACACATTTTTAGCTAAGAGAGCAGGTAAATCTGGTTCCCTCCCATACAAGACATGGAATGGAGAAAACTTTAAAATCTGGTGATAGCTAATACAGTATGACATAAGATCATTAGGTAGATATTGATCCCAGTGAAGAGTATCAGAGGAAGCCATTTTTCATAGAATGGAAACCAAGGTTCCATTTGCTCTTTCCATGGTCCCATTGGTGGAGGGATTATATGGAGCTGAGAAAAGTTGTTGGTCTCTCATAGATGTGACCAGGATTCTAACTACTTTTTAGGTGAAGTTCTTACCATTGTCGCAGAGTAGTACTTGGGGACAGCCGTGATGAATGAAAATGTTTTGATGTAAAAAGGTGGGGTGGCCTTGGCCGTTTGTGCAGCAAGAGTCACAGCTTTACCCACTTAGTGTGGTGGTTAATGGCTACTAGGATAAATCTGTTTCCACTAGTAGTCTGAGGAAGGGGACCTACTACATTAAACTGATGATTTGGAATGGTTGTTGAGGGGTAGTTAGTTGATACTGGTATCTAGTCTTGAAACCAGATTGCTTCTTACATGTAAGGCAGGCTTCCAAGACGTCAACAATAGATTACATAATTCCATCTCAATAGTACCAATCCTTGATTTACTCATAGGTTTTCTTTGCTCCTCCATGACCTAAGGATGGAGTGAGCTTCCAGGATAGCAGGTACGCATTCTGAGGGCAGAAGATAATGCAACCACTTTGCCCCACCTGCTTATACAACTTCACAATCTCCACTATGTTATTAGGGAGAGGTGGTCTAACAATTTCTGTACAGGTTCATCTTCATCTTCCCAGTCATCAGGGTCATTAAGAGGTCATATAACCTCTCCGCCTCACTGTTATCTAAGTGAAGGACTGGCAGCTGAGTTAAACCATAAACATTCATGTGATGGGTTCCAGCATGGTGTTCGATCTTCAGGCCATAATGCTGGAGCATTAGAGCCCAGAGAGCTAATCATCCAATAGGATCCTTCATGTTTTGTAACTACTTTAGAGAAGCGTTGTGAGTAACTACAGTGAAAGTGGTCTCATACAGGAAAGTGCTGTAACGCTTTACTTCTAACATAATGGAAAGTCATTCCTTCTTTGTTACACTGTAGTTGCATTCCGCCTTTAACAGCATCTTGCTAAAATAGGATACATTATGATCAACACCTTTTTCATTCAGTTGGGCTAAAATGGCCCCAACAGCATAGTCTGAGTCATCAGTAAACAAAATAAATAGTTTACCATAGTTGGGATGCCTCAGGATAGGACGTTTTTGTAGCAAAAGCTTTAACGTCTCAAAAGCAGCCTCCTGTTCAGCGCCCCATTAAAAGGGGTATTCTTAGTCAGTAGGCGGACAAGGGGCTCACTGAGTTATGCAAACTTAGGGATGAATTGATGATAATACCCCATCATCCCTAGAAACACCTGTATATCCCGAAAACTTTTAGGGGGAAGCATTTTAACAACTGCTTCAACCTTATCTTGTATGGGTTATTCCTTCTTGAGAAATGGAGTGTCCAAAGAAATCCAATATAACTTTAGAAGAAGGTACATTTCGAGGGTTTCAACTTAATATTTGACTTACATAACCGTTGAAACGCCTCCTTTAAGTGATCAAGATGTTCGTTAAAGATTTTTGAGAACATAGTAATATCATCAAGATATACAATGACACTAGTTAACTTTATTCCCACAAAATATGGTCCATTGCCCGCTGAAAAGAGGCAGGTGCGTTACACAACCCTTGCAGTAATTAGGTTGGTTGGAAAAGACCCTCAAACAAATGAGGACACATTTCTCCTGGTCTTTGAGGGAAAGGTCCATTTTCCATTAGCAACTATCTAGGTCCATGGCAGAGAAGAAGTTAGAGCCAAAGAGTTGGGCCAGGGCATCATCAATGCGAGGGATAGGATAGCTATCCTTTTTGTTGTGAAGTTATTTGGTAAGTGATAGTCCATGACTATCTGATGACCTCTTTTCTTCCTTTTGATTAGCAAAAGGGGAGATGACCAAGGGCTTTGTGAAGGAACTAGTAACCCCGCGTCTAGTAACTGTTTAAGTTCCGTCCTCATCTGCTGCTCTTCCACCTTTGATTTGCGGTAAGGTTTTGACTAATTGGGATGGGCATAACCCACATCAATGGAGTGGCACCAGTTCTTAATGTTACCATAGTCATTATCTGATTTGGAGAATATGTCACTAAAGTCTTCTTATAGAGTGTAAACTTTTCTAAGTTCAGTTGGGGGCAATTTATCCGAGATATGGACATTGGGTAAGGTACATACCAGGTTATCCGTTGGTAGGTCCATATCTAATGTAGAGCCAATGATGTGAATTTGTTCATTGTCCTCCACAGGGACTAACAAACCTCTACCAATCTCCAGGTGTTTTCGTACAACTATGTCCTCGTTGGTGAGGTCCCCCAACAGAAGATAATAGGCCTCTGGTAGGCTGGGTCCAAAACGCCAGGCAATACCCGAAGCTCCAGGGGGCTAATGCCCTCAATACTTATGAGGTGCAATAAGCAGTGGTGTGGGATTTGAAGCGTGAGCTTTTTGTCAACCACTCTTTGTTCACACGGCTTAAATACTACCTCTTTTTCATCATAAAATGGTACACCGTTTTTTAGAATCCACTGAATCGGGCAATGTTTTGTATTTTTGTCTTGCGGTGATATAATGTAAAATTAAAGCGGAAATCGTGTACTCAAACAGACAAGAGTATTCATTCTTGCTGGGTTCTTTATTTAATAAGACTAAATGGACTTCATATTTGAGTAACGAAAGGAAACCTTGCTTCAAGTTGATGATTCCCTCATACTCAATCATAAAATTAGGTACCTATGAGCATATCATAGGTGTTTTTGTCCAAGGCCACTGCAGGGGCTGATAAGATGAGATTTGCAATTCAAATGGGAAGGGAAGAATATGCCCCAATGGCGCGGGTGTTGTTTGGGCCTGCAGTTCCAAACTCTTGATTTTACTCCAAGTCAGGCGCCAACTTGATATTTTTCATTAGCTTTGAAGAGATTATGTTTACCGGGGAACCAGTATCCAGGATGGCCATCACACGGACGCTTTAATGACCACTTCCACCTCAGTGAGTGTTCCCCCAAAGTTAGGAGATAGAGCTAGGACCTCCTTGAGACGGAAGGTGGAAGTTAGTTTGTGAGATGTCTCAGGGTAACTCTCCAAGATGGACTTCATGGTGTGACTCCGCTGAAGTGGATAAAAAAACTTGATAGAAGCTGATCTGCATAGCTGATGGTTTAATAACCACAGGACACCCTAAAACTTGGCTGAGGTATGTATCTTCAGGTATAATAATCGCGTCCAATTCTCCAGCGTTTAAACGATCAGGGACATTTACTTCAGCAGGTACTCTTAAAACTTAGTAACCAACATCATCTTAACCCCCTCAGATTCATCCCCAGAGGTATTTTCAACAAGAAATAATGGCATAATTTTAGTAAATGAGACAGGCACATTAGATTCGTCAGCAATAGGTGTGCCTATCCCTACGCCGACATCTCTTTTCCCTGCTCCTGCTCCTCAGCGTTAGCTTTTTTTCCAGCACTCAGCCTCATGGTGTCCAAACTTGTTGCAGAATGCACACTGAGGGCATTCAGTCCACTTGCTTTTTGTTTTTGCTCCTCAGGGCCAATAATCTGAAGGTTCTCCTTTTTTTCTTCAATGTCTAAGACCAAAGGCTTAGTCTTCTGATCCTCTATGACCAGAACATGAGGTCAGGATACTACTCCACGAGGTACTTCAAGCTTATGGAAGTCAGCACCATCTAGTAGAGCCTCATTTATATCATGGACGTTTCAGAAATAGCGTTTGACGGAAGTGATATGCATTGATAAAGGAGGGTGAGATGCCAACCCAGTCAAGATAGCGGCAACAGCGTCGTCCAAGGTCAACATCTTAGAAGTTAACAACGTCTGTGCTTCAATATAGAACCGTTCTATAAAGGCAACCACTGACCCTCCTCTTCTTATGCTAATGCGCATGAACGCTTGCTTCTTCATGCTTAAGCTTTGTTCTAAGCCAAACTCATTATTGAGGGCCTCCTTGACCTCGGTCCAGGTGTTAAGAGCATTCATATGGGGGATTATCACCTCCTGGGACATGCGACTCAAACAAGAGAGGAATTGTTTGACCTTCTGACGGTCAGTTACCCTTTCCATAGCAGCTTTATAAACATATAAAAACGAAATGATGCTGACCTCACCAGGGATGAACTTGGCCTTAAAATTGGTTTGAATGAACCATGGTCACTTACAGAGAGGGTATGAATGCAGGATCATCAGCCCCTGTGGTTTCCGAGTGAAGGTCCAACTGATCAAAAGAGCAAGAGAGGCGATTGAGCTGGCCTTAGCTTCAAGCCTAAATTTCATGGTGGTGATGGACTTTTGGGAAGCGGAATTACATAGAGCCAATTGAGCTTCCATCCCCATTTTTTGAGTTTCCAGTTCTTTATTTTAACTCTCCAGTGCCTTAACTTTAAAACGGAGTTGTGAAACAAGAAAGCTCAGTTTTTGGTAGTCAACTTTCACCACCCCCACGTGGGCTTTAAGCTCCTCTTTCATCTGCTTACACCCTTCATCGTCACGTGGATGGGAGCTTTATAACTGTACGTCCCCCTTAAGCTGTTCATAGCTATGCTCAACTTTTGTCAACTGACTATGCACATACATCAACAAAGTGGGCCCTTCAAGTGAGTTTGTGACCCCTTGAGCTTCTTTTTCACATTCACTAATCCGGCGGGTTAAATATTTTGTATTCTCAAGAGAAGCTTTAAGGGGTAGCTCTTTTTATGTTGAGCAATCTTATCCTCTAGACTGTAATAGCCCTAGAAGGTTCTTGCAATAGACATCATTTAAGCTCCTCAACATGTGACAAGGCTAGGGTAGTTGCCGCTCCACCACAGCCACATGCTGTTATATCCAAGGTTGAGGAGTGGACGTGTGCACCAAAAGGTCGCGGCAAGTTTGCTCTTCATGATTTTCAAGTTCTTTGGCAAACTCCTCAAATAGAGAGTGGGTGCTAGCGGTGGAGGCGTATAACTCATCACAGAAGATCTTCATCGCCTCTCTACATACTTTATCTAAACCGGTATCCATGGTGGTGAGCCACACATGCAACTGAATAATGAATTTGCGGTTTGCCTCTATGCCAGATTTATCTGCTTCAATATGTTCAGAGGTCAGTTGGTATAAAATATCTTAAGCTAATTTTATAGTATCATGGTTTGCTAGGTGTCGATGTAGCTCTTCATGATGAGCAGCTAATAGATGTATAATATGAAACAAATCAGGATAGGAAAATTTGTGGACATAGGTAGTCAAATTAGTAAGCTGGCTATAAGTATCAGTAAAAATTCAAGTTTCATAAAGATAAAAAAGACATTCCTCTACAGAAGAACCTCTTTCTCAGGAAGCAATATCGCCAAGGTTTAATAAACCATGTGTTAGGTCTCTCACTACTTCAGCTGCAGGCCAGGCAAGGTGGTGAGACTCTGGTATTATAATTCGTTCAAACTGTTCTCCTCCAAATGATAAAGTTGAGGGCTATCCATAAGATCATCTTATGCCCCATCGCCGTTTCTTATCCAGCTAGTAACACTTTCAGCTGGTGCGCCCTCCATGTTGTTGTAAAGAAACTTGTGTTATATAGGGTGACCTCTGTAGTAAGCACCAATTTGTGTAATTCCAGCAAGGTTTTAGCTCGCTGGTGCTGGTACAGTCAGATTCCACAAAATACATAAAACTTAAAAAGATTCTTTTTACAAAAAAAGTAAAGGTTGGGCTTTTAAGTCTTTTATTTGTAGCGCAGGAAAGAAGAAAAACGTGTGTGCTTCAAAACTAACGCTTGGTAATTAAATTATCACAAGTATTGAGTGTTATAGGGTTTCAGTGTAGCGTTCAGAATAGATTAGACTCATTATGAATTAAAAAATATGATATTCTATCATATTAGAGTTTAGAAATTTGGGTTAGTTTGGAGAAATGACAGATGGGAAGGTTTTTTGGGGGCAGAATATCCCATGCAGTAATGATTTGATATATTTCAACCAATCACCGCTTGATAAAATAATTTCACTTTGGGGGACCTCCACCATGCCTATAAAAGGGGGTGGTCCCCGCTTAGGTGTTGTAATAGAACTAGATGTGGCAGGGGAAGAACCATCTGATGGATGCCCCAGAATTTGCCACATGGTTGGAGGAATCCAATTACATGATTTTGAGTTATTTTCACATTTAATATTTGGAAAAGTGTTACCCCGATTCATGGGGGTTCCACTGATAATTGGCCAGGGTCTTTTGTCCAATATAATCATTAGTATCACTTAAATTATTTGTACTATTATCAAAATTTTTAATTGGCATATTTCCCCTTTTCAGCTGATTTCAACCCAAAACATTCTTAGTTTGCAGCTGGGAGGGCAGATGTCTGACAGTTATACTTTGTTTATATTTTTTTATTTTTCTGCTTTATTAGTTAAAGGAATATATATGAAATTTGGCGCGCAACTCTTCTATTGGCGCCCCAATTGGAAACAGCAGCTGTCACTGATGTATAATCCTTCATAAATCCCAATGATGAATGAGGCATCTGCTTATCCATCTACCTAGTTTGGAATCCACCTCTGACTAGATAATGATCTGCCATGGGTGAAATTGGAGTTAGAATGTCTCTATGCCCTCATCCAATCTAGAGGATTAATCCCATTTGAGCTATAAACCATTTTGGGTAATGGTACCTTAAAAAACAGTAACAGCATGTTGTGTTTCAAAATGTCAAACTGCAATTTGCTATCAACAAAAGCGTTGTCAATTACCAGCAACTACAACAAAGCCTAAAACTGAAATAGCGACAAACTCTGTTTGACTCATTTAAGATTATTTAATAATGGTTTGATTAATGATCAAAAAACTTGTTTATTGTTGGGGTCTGCCCCTGACTAAACATTAGTTATCTGGTGGAATTGAATTCCACTTGATTAGACATTAGTTGTTTTGATCTTTAAGCAAACAATAGTTACTATATAAGATGATAACTCCCACATAATTAAAGGGTTTTGTCACCAGCAGATAAGCAGATAATGATATAATCTAGTGAAGCTGGAAAATGTGGACATACTGAAATCTTGACACATGGGCTTGAGTTAAATTTTATCTATTTAAAATTAAACCTTAATTATATGAAGGTGAGTTGGAAGTATATCCAGCTGTAGAAATTTTGTTCCATATCCAGAAGAGCATAAATTACTTGTCACAATCCAGGCTTTTCTTGAATATAACATCACACACATATTAAAATTAAGGCTAATTTGGGCTCAAGCCCAATAATGTTAATTACAATAAAACAATTGGCAACAATACTTGATAAAAAAGCAATTCCTAAGCCTAATCAATAGGCCAATTAAATTTATCAACAATTATAGTTCACTTTCTTTTCTATACCTTTGGGAACAACCCAAGAGGGTGGGTTATTCACACATCTTTATTTGCATTGTGCCAAACAAAGAGATAACTAGATAATTAAAACCCAAACATTATACTGCGGGGTTGAGCCTAAGCATCCATATTAGAAGTGCAAGAGGGATTGGAAATTTTTGTCCAGCGCCAGTTTCTTCAGGTAATGGGCAAAGGCGGACAAAAAGGGGTCAGAGCATCAGCAGCAAGGGGAAGAAAATGATAGAGGTGAGGGTCTCCTCATAAATAATGCCAGCAGTGTGAATTTTCTGACATATTGAGTGAGATGGTGTTCAACATTTGTAATGAGTTTGAGAACACAAGTGAATCACTTGATGCGCTGTCAAGTTTGAGTGTAGCTGGGGTCAAAAAGTAAAAATCTCGTCACATCAATGCATGCTCAGACTGCTGCATTCGTGAGCCCTTAATATTGAATTTTATATCTTTAAAAAAACTGGTGAAATTAAGGATAGGAATCTTTCACATGTATCTCAATCAGTGTAAGGATGGCTTGAAAAAAGGAGGGAGTTGGTGGGAGCAGTGACTGCTTTGAAAGCCTTATAATAAGGGTTTTGTAAACTGGAAAGCTGTTGCACGGACTAAAATGGTGGCGGGGAGTTAAATTAGAGGGTTGTGTGAAAACTTTAGACCATCCAAAGTCAGGTTTGATTCCTAAGGTCCATTCTTCATATTTCTCCATTTAAGAGCCTCAAAAGTATCTGATTTGGCCAACACTGGGACAGCAAGTAGAGTTGGTTGTATGGTAGGAGCTGATTGGCCATGCGCAATATACCTTGACAATTCTGCCAGCACATGAGTCACAATATGCTCAGGAATAGTTCTGGCGGAAAAATCTGATTAGGCAGCGTCATGGGAGAAGTGTAATCAGCGGATGAGGGTGGGGGATAGAGAATTGATCCCCATTCAAAAATTTGGCAGGACTGTGGTGGAAAAAAAACAGAGGGAGGAGTGGTGGAAGTAGCTTCAGTAGAAACTGTTGGGCACTTGCACTTTGATCATTAAGTTTAAAAAACAAGAAGCAGATGATGCAGCAATTTTGATGCATGACTAGAAGGAATGATCTGAGGTGGATCTGATCACACCACAGGGGGTTTTGTGATGTGGGTGTTGCGATGGAAGGGCTTATTGTTGCAAAATTGTGAGTACATACAAGAGAATTGGCGTCATTAGGAACCATTAAATGTAGCGTGATGTCAGTTCCATAGGCCGCCAGCCCTTTGTAATTTTGTTACATAGGTGTTTGGTCAAGAGGTGGGAGGGCAAGCTAGCACTCTGGACCAATAACATGGCCTCATCTGGACGCCTAATTCAAATGGTAACGACGTGTTTGGCTTAAATTAGCAACAGCTGTGCTGCTGCCATGGCGTGGGATTCACGGGAGAAGCTGGGGTCAAAATACCCCTGTGGGCTGAAATCTAACAATCCGGTAAGTTTATACAATGCTATTGCATCTCAATAATGGCTGCATTTACATAGGGTAAGAGGTTCCATACTCAACCCAGAGGCCAAAATGCAGGCTGCTCTGAAAGAGCACCAAGGGGATTTGAAGCACCGCTTGGGAGCGAGCGATATGATGGGCTAGGTATTGAGGCAGGACGTAGCAACCTGAAGTGTTTGGATGCCTAGCTGGAACAGCCCAGGCGTGTTTTGGCAGTTACTGATAAACTCTAGGAGGCGGCGCACCATCGCCCCACATGGGGGAAGTGGTCATCAATTGTGCTGATATAGGCCTAAAGTGGCGTGAGCAAAAGGGTTAATTGAGTGTAAATTTTTTCTATATTTCATATTCAATCAAATAAATGCTTAAATTGAAAGAAAGGTATATATCACTTTCTAATAAATTATATAGACAGCTAATGATAAGACGTTATTAAAATTGATTACTATTTTAAATGGAAGATGTTTTCTGTGGTAGCTCAAAGGTTCAAGAAAAATTATTGGCAATCAATATCTAATATGTTAACAAACAGGTACTTGAACCAACTAGTACTCTCAGCAGCATAGAAATGACCCCTACAAATGATTTAGTCTATAAACTACCCATCAGCTTAAACTTTTCTAGTTTTTCTTCTCAGGATCCTAAATTAAAGCATATACAATTTTATTTAAAATTATCCCTACTTTATTATTTGTATGATGCAGATATTGAGGCCATGGATCCCACGTCACTGGCACTAGCATTTATTCCTGGAAGCTCACGTCCTACTGTTGTACATCTGTATGTCCCTTGTCATTAGCATTGTTTATCAACTTGTAAATTATGTGCAATTTTGTCCTCATTTGGTGTTCTGTATGACTTTTATCTGGGCATGCGCATAAGACTGCCTCCTTAAAGAGGCTAGAACTAAGCCTTATGGAAGCATATCATGACATAAGATTTTTTTATTCTGTCTATGTCTTTGTAATTTTCATGAAATCACCTAAACCCGTTAAGCTTCCTAGTTGGTATTTAAACACCCCAACTTAGGTAGTGATATTCTCACCCCTCTTTGTGGTACTGTAAGTTCACAATTGTATTTCACTCTCCTCTAAACTATCTCACTCTGCCAACCTATAGCCTTAAATTTATTCCTGCGCCACATTATGACCTACCAAATATAAAACTTTTCTAAAACGCTCTCACTTGCCTTCAAGTACAAGGACTCTTCTAACATGATGCTGGAGTCATGCAAACCCTACATGAGCGCATTGACGCTTTCATCTCTATCTTTACCCTCAACATAACTTTTTGGGTAGTGAACTTATAGTGGATCAGCTAGGATTGCATTACTCATTAAATAAAAAATATATTGACCTAATTAGTTGCACAATCACCCTGAAGAGAAATTGTCTACAGCTTGTCTGATTATTGTAGATGATTTAGGGTCACCTCTAAGCATCTAATTATGCCGCTTTTTTCAATTATTTGCCTAATCCACCCAAGCTCCTCTCTCACATCTTTCTATTATATTTCATGAGAGCTTAGGAGTAGATTTATTATTAACTACTTCATCTACCCATCTTGCTGCCATTATGGAAAAAAATTATCCCTGCAATACTAGGTTCAGCAAAATTTGATTTTAGTGTACTTGAATCACGTCCCATCAAAAAATTCTGTCCCATGCAAACATGGCACCCTTGCTACTATTAAGAATCTTGCTCCTCTTGGGACCCCTTTACTTGTACCTATAGTCATCAACACCCCTGGAGGAATTTCGGAGGCCTATAGCACTGAAAAAGTGGAGCAACCTTACAACTTGCACCTGGCACACTCACATTTATGATTTGCATAAAATTGGGCCCGCCCCTTCCTTTTACCTGATTGTTTTATTTACCACCAGGCATAAATTGTCTGGCTAAGTTACTGTAGAAAAGGTTGAAGCGCTAGCATATACTGATGCAGAAGATAATTTTGTTTATCATGCCTTGGTTAAAAGATTAGTAATGCCCAAATCACTTGAGGAAAATGATAACCTAACTTACACTTCTATGAGCACCCATAGCAAGGAGTTCCAACAGCTAGCTACCTTTTATCAAGTCTGGCATAGGTTTAAAAGGTTTCTGTGCCTTATAGAAATTTCTTTGTGCAATTATAATTGGCATGAGATGGTGGCATAATTATCCCCCTATTTTGTTATGTTAATTAGACTTTTTACTTTGCACCTAGAAGAAAAAGACCTAAAATTTAAAAGTTTTGCTCTAAGCCCAACAAAATCCCGTTCCTGGGTGTAATCTTGAAGATTCCCTCGTCTCCAAACATCCCTCCATAGTTTGTTCACTTTACTCATGTATTTTAGCCTGCAGTCCATTCAGCGTTAACAACTTATAGCCCAATTGATTTCTCAGTCATGTTTAAGGATGGTGTAGAGCTCCTTATGGGGTGCACTATATAATTTTTGCATCCAAAGACTAGAGACTCTATAAAAGCTTATGTGAAGTATATTCTTGCACAAGTTCTCATCTGCCCTTAGAAAAATTGGTGGTTTCATATGTGCTTCTGGTTCACAAATCAAACGCTGACCTTTATTGTGTGGATTTCCAATGACTCAACACAATTATTATGACAGGTACTTAATTATGCCGCTTATGGATGATATTATTTCTAAGATCTCAAAAATGATACCTTCTCCAATATGGACCTAGTTGATGCATTTCACCAGACTCTCATATGGTGCAATTGGGACTGAAATTGGGCAATACAGGCAAAAGTATGTTTGCACAACAATAGGTACAACTGTTTGAAGACAGCGTACCTTAAATAAACAAAGAGCTTTTATATTAAAATAAGACTTTACAGAGATAAATCCATAGTACACCGTAGTCTCAGTAGATACTTCCAGCTTGGAGATCCATTATTGATAATATCTATCAGAATGTTCGTCGTCACACATGTCCCTTTTAATGTAAAGCTAACCCAATATATACCCCTGCCTCTAGTAAGTCACTCTTCCATCCAGCCCCCAAATTTTCTACCATTTCCCAATAATGGTCCACTTAAAGGATGTTTTTTATTTAACTGAGGTAAGCTGACCAGGGGACAGACATTACCGAATATATGTGAAACTAAGAGAATAACTAAGAAATATAAAAATTGGGCACCCCAGGGTACTCAAGTTACCCCTGTTGCCAGCGGGACTGCCAGGTATGGGGGGGTTGGTGCACTACTCTGAGGGGTTTCCCCTGCTATGGAGCAGGTGTGAAGGAAAGGGTCTGTGTGGAGGAACCAGAGTGGGAACCATGATTTTTATAAGCGCTTTTTGTCTTGGTCTCATATATCCATAGAGCCAGGCTTGGAAGTGCTCTAGTAAGTGGACATAATCTCTGTTAATAATCCCATGAATGGTTGGGACCGTGCCCTTGAACGCATCTAATGCAATTGTGTGTATTGTCCACATTGCAATGGGTATTATTAGGAGCGGAGGGTAGATGGGATTGGTGACTCGATCTGGAGCGCGAAGATACTCTTTGATATCGAGAATTCCTGTTTGTTTTGACTCTTGAGCAGGCGTGCGACTTCCTGCCATATAGCTTTGGTTGTGGGGCATGTTTCTAGGCGGTGATGTAGGGATCCCTCCCTCCACATACTGCACATGTTTTGTGGAGGGAGTTGGAGCGGTCCGCCATCCTATAGGTCCTTCTCAAACAGCGCCAGGAGTTTGCTCTTATCCTTGGCTGTAGGAGTGGGTGGTGTGTCATCTTCCACATTGCCTTCTGTGTGGTTAAATCATAGGGAATGTCCGCCATATTTAGGTATTCTATCCTAGCTATGCTTGGGGTTGTTGCGAGCATATCCCCTCTGGGGGTGGTTTTCTGGGTTTCTTAATTTAAATTGGGGGCTGGGTTGTCCCCTTCCCTGTATAGTACCCATGTTCTCTATGGTCCATCCCATACGGCGGATAGTTCTGAGGATATGTTTGAAATGAGGGGAGGTTCCATGCGGACCTGTTTCAGTAGGGTGCTTGGCAAGGTATGAAAATAGCCTGGGTGGACTATGTGGGTTGGTTAATTTGAGCTCCTGTGCAAAGTTAGTCCTTGCTGCACTGTACCAATGTTGTTGTGGGAGGTCTGGAGCAAGGATTTCCTTTATCCAGGTACCTAGGATGTGATTGGCATGGCTCTCAAAATCTATTAGTCCCATGCCTCCGCTTGAGCATGGGCCAAATAGTGTTTCCATCCGTATAGGAGGGTGAGAGCCAAGCCACAGCCAGCTCTGGATAAGCGCGCGAATTGAGGTTATAAAGGTAGGTGAGAAGGCTATCGCATGGGCCTGGTACCATAGTATTGGGAGGATGAGCGAGTTAGCAACTGTAACTCATCCTGTTAGTCCTGGGGTTCTCCCCTTGAGGGAGGCTACGCGTTTGGATACCCGTTGTAACAGGTTACTTTCCATTGTCTCATTAGCATATCCCCCTGATTCTAGACAGATTCCAAGGTGTCGTACAGGAGGGGTGGTGGGAGGTGTTGCAAAAGGTAAAATAATTGGGTTTTTTCTTCGAGTGTTGGTGTGAGGTTCTGATGTTGTGGCCCAATTGTTTGTGTATTTGCCTAAGAGGATGATTTCTGTCTTCCTTTTGTTGAGCGATGCATTGCTCACCTTGGAGTATTCCTCTAGAGTGTGTTCCAGCTGTTGGACATCTTCATTGTTTGCTATACTTGCTACTCAGTCATCTGCAAAGGCCAGTATCTTGACTGTTGGTTGTCCTTGTGCGGTTATCCTCATGAGACATGATTCAGTTAATCGGAGGAGCGGGTCAAAGCTGAAATTGTATAGCAGTGGGCTGAGGGAATCCCCTTGTTTGAGCCCTCTGTGTGGTTTTATATTGTTTGTTAGGAATCCAGGGCCGCATACAGCCATGGTTGCAGATTCTGTTAGGAGCATCGCCCATTTTATGAATCTTGGCGGGAGTTTGAAGGCATGTAGACATTTTTTTAGATATGGCCAGAGAAACACGGTCATACGCCTTTTCCTGATCCAAGAAGACCAGGGCACCAGTTGCTTTGGATTGGCAAATGTTTGCAACAGGGTGTATGTTGTTCCAGATTGAACGCCCTGGTATAAACCCAAACTGGTTGGGTGATAGGACGTCAGATGCAATTGCGCCTAATCTAGCTGCTAAAATTTTTGTTAGAATTTTTGTGTCAGTGTTTGAGAGTGCAATTGGGCGCCAGTTGGCCAGGTTCAACTTGTCACCCTTTTCATACAAGGCTATAACGTAGGATACATAGCCTCCTGGTAATAGGTGTGTTTCCAACAAACTCTGGTTCATTGACGCCAATAGGAGGGGGACGATTTGTTGAAAATATTTTTTTGTAAAATTCATAGGGTATCCCATCAGGCCCTGGGCATTTCCTATGTGGTTCACCGCGAATTGTTTCACAAAGCTCCTCCCGCGTGATAAGGGATAGTATATTGTAATTTGGTGATGTACTTTGTATCTTGGCATTTGAATAAATTCTTTGATTTTTTGTGGATCTGTTGGCATATCGCGATATAATTTGGTGTAATAGTGGTGTACTTCCGCCTTGACCTCCTCAGAGTCAGTTGCCACGGTGCCGTTGGTCTTGTGGACCTGTGTGCATGTGGGCTGGTTTCCGCGGGAGTGGAATTGGCGGAAAAAGTATGTCAAACAAGTTTCGCCTTCCTTTATGAACTTACCTTTGTTTGATATTTTGATCCTGTGTTGGTGTTCAAAGATGAGATTGTTAAGTCAGGCTGAAATTTCTGCCCATTTGCGTCCCCAATTAGGGCTATAGCCAGATCTCGGAGTATTTATTTCCAGGTGGTCTAGTTCTTCCAATGTACGCTTGATTGTGGCTGTGACCTCGGTGTACTTGCGTGATGCAATATGTCAGGTTTTGTTGATTAAATCTTTTTTTAATTTTTCCCTTGTTCTGATGGGATCTGAAGTGAATGGGGCTGAGAATTCTGGGTTTGTAGCCTTGTTTTCAACCCAGTCAGATATCTCAGGAAATTTTATATTTTCTGGGTAAGCTTTCTCCAAGGCGACACCTGTGTGTGGGATTGGGTTGGTGCTAACTGCACCGTAACTAATCAGTGATCAGAAAAATTGATCTTTTTTGTTGTAAATTTGGAGATTCTTGAGTGGTGGGATTGTGGGATGAGGATGTGGTCAATATGACTCATTGATATGAGCAGTCCCTCACGTATGTTGGGTCTTGTCATATGGGGAAGGATTGGTGAATGGGGGGAAGAGTATCCTGTAAGCCAAGAGATGCCTTCATTGTGCGATATTCAATGCGTCCAGGTGGGTATCCCCTGGAATTAGGCCATTGATCTGTATTGGGGTTATCCCAGCAGTTGAAATCACCTAACATGATGATATCTGGTGGGAGGGTGAGAGTAGAAATTTTTTCAAAAAAAATTTTTCTCTCAGTTGCAGTGCATGGTGCGTAGATACATGCTAACGAAATTATTTCATCTTGGCATGTAATTGTTGCTACCAGGACTTGAACGTGCAAGTGTGATGATGATTTTGGAATTATAAGTTTTTTGTTGTTTTGGACTATCACACCACAGTGAGACGTCCATACTGATTGTGATGGTGCGACCCTGGTTGACCAGGATTCTTCTTCCCCTTGTAGGCAGTGGGTTTCTTGGATGGCCAGAATGTCTACAAGGGGTTTTCGCAGGAATGCCAGCTTTTTGGCTTGGGACGTATGAGCCCTGACTCCCGCGATGTTTAACATCCCTATTGACACTGAGGTGCCCGTGGCGCCTCAGGAGCGGTTGGGAGGACCCTCTGGTCCTATCCCACTGCAGCTCATTTTGGCCATGCTCCGCGTCTGTACTCCAACTCTTTCACTGCCATTGTTGGTTCCCTTGATCTGACCCGATGATTCAAGGGATTTGCAGTTTTTTGCATTTGCGTCAACTTTTCCTGCACAGGTCTCATGTTGATTTGATGCAGGTTGTTGATTGGATTTTATGTTTTTGAGGTTCAACTTTGTTGCATTGTGCACCTCATTTTCACCCAAATTGCAGTTGCATTGTTCCTCAGTATGTGCATGACTGATGACGCTTTGTGGCTCAGTCTGGTTACTGTGAAAATTTTTGACCTGGGCATATTGTTCTGGTTGGTTGGTTTGGTGAATATCTGAAATATCCTCCTGAATTTGTCCGTGGTTAATGGCGGATTCCGCGTGTGCCGCCACTTCAGCCGCTGCTCTCTTGTGGGCTTTTTGTGCTGCTTTACGCTGTTTACTTGTAACTGGGTCCACAATGGAGTATAGTCCATCTTCACCCCAGCGGAATGGGTGGTGGCCATCGGTCATTTTGCCGAAGTTTTCATTATCTTTGTCCATAGCTTCTTCACAAAAATCATTTTCCATTAAGCCCTCTTTTACAGGGCATGCATGTTCTTTGTGGCCCAGTGAGCCACAGTGGTTGCAAATGGGTGGTGCGCGTTCTGGTGTAACTCAGAATGCAGCCAACTGGCCCCCATCTGCAAAGTGAAATTCTGCTGCGTGGGGAATTCTGGATAAATCCTCTTCCACTTCTGGGAAGGGGTTGATTACAGTGAGAGCTTTGCCGTGCACAGGTCAGGCATTAAGCGAAATCGCTGTAATTCAAGTTGTTGGATTTCTCCGTAGGCCACAAGACCTTTGCGGAGCTCCTCCTTGATTACCTTATGAGGAAGGTTGGTGGGGAGCGAGTCAAAGGAGATGAACAAAGTTTTCACTTTGTTCCATCTGGTGCGCGCGGTGCGCACAATTTTTTTGCCCTCAGGGAGGGCAATTTCCATGCAGATTTTTGCTGCGGCATCAGCTTCATCAGCTGTTTCAAAACCAATATCAATACAGCCATGGCTCATGTTGTTGGCGGCTACGTACACCGCTTGAGGGAAAGGTGAGGGCTGTGCCTCACATGTTTTCTCCCACAGGATCGGTGACTCATCCCCAAGGAAGAGTCTGATCCCATGTTCCACCTTTGACAAAGGTTGGTTGAATTGAATGTACATGTATTGCGCGTGCTTTACAGTAAATACCATAAACCCAGATGGTGTCTGAGTTTGCGATTTTTTTGTGTCTTGGGTTCCTGGTCCCCCTCCAGGGCGTTTCTTGCCCTTAGTTGCACCGCTAAGCGCATTACTTGCCGCGACGCTCGCCCATGTTGTATTATTTTTGTTATTAAAGTCGCCCATCTTTCCTATGTGTGATTATCCAAATTTGCTGTTCAAATCAAATTGTAGTAACTAAAGTGATTGTTACAAGAAAGAAAAGCCACTTAAAGAATGTTTTAATTGGTTTGATCAAACATTTGGATATGAGATTTTATATATTTCATTTTCATACTTAACTAATAATCACGTAGCATATTTGATGGCCATGGTAATTATTATTTCCAGTGGACCTGCTTTTATACATAGTTGCCTACCATATTCATTTACTATTCAAAATCCCTAAATCCCCACTGGCAAAAATCTTATTCCCTGAATTTTTTGGCCGTCAACTCTCTTAGCTTAACAGTTATCTTGACTGTCACCAAAGTCCAAAAATGGGCTCAAAGCTTAAAATTAGCGGAGAGGTCAATTACAAAAAAGATAGAGAGAATATAGGCCAATTTATTGTGTTAAAAAGTGTCAATATTTATAAGCTTGAGGGGACATGGTGCCTCAGGGACCTTCGTAGCCCTGTAGGATCAGGATCTTTTACTGCCTTCTGTTTTGATTTCCTTGACAGTGCCCCATTGTAATATGTTGTCCTCATGACCGTAGCATTGAGGGTAGCGCCTCTCATGATTTGGGAAACAGGGATGGGATTCCTGAAGGTGATTCTTTCAACTCCTTATGCATGATGCTTCCTGATCAAAGCTAGTTTTAGTGCCTTCAGGATAAGTTTCCTTTCATGCTGATTTTTGAGCAATCTGTCAAGGCTCAATTTGAGAACAAGGATTTTGACTTGCTCGTCATTTAAAATCCTGACAACTCCCCCTCAAGATCCTGTTGGAGGGGAGTATAGGGCTGGAGTAACAGGTCATGTATTCAATTCACCACTGTCCCCTGTTTGACGTCAGCAATGGAGTACTCAGAGTTCACCTTATGGATGACCTTATAAGGTCCAGACCAAAGAGCAATGAGCATATTCAGTTGACCTCCGGTTTGATAGTGATAAAAGAGGATGAGATTACCTAATTGAAGAACGGGTAAGGTGGGTCAGCCAACATCAAATTGGGATGTCTTCCTTATGGTGGTGGTGACAATGCCTTGTGTGGCTAGGGCTTGAAGACAGAAAATTTCATTGGCTAAGTCCCTCATGGTTAGAATGGGGTTCTCATGAGTGGAGGTTTTGAGAAAATCTGAATGCTACTTGGGAGCTGGGAAGCACATCCATATAGAGCTTCAAAGGGGGACAATTTTAAAACTTGATGGTAGCTTATTCTATAGGCAATCAAGGCGCTGGGTAAATAATGATTCCAGAGAGCAGGGTTGGAGGTGGCCATCTTCTGTAAAATAGAGACAAGGGTTCCAATTAGCGTGTCCCACCGCCCCATTAGCGGATTGGTTAGAGGGGGCGGCAAAACTTTAGTTAGTGCCAAAAAGCAAAGTAAATCATGTTTTACCTTTGAGGTGAAACTTAACCCATTGTCCAAAAGTAAAGTTTGTGGGCATCCATACTGGGTAGAAAAGGATCAAATAAGGAAGAGAGCCATGGCGTTTGTAGTGGCAGCAGGGACCAAATTCTCTTCAAATTATTTGGTTGGGTGGTCTATGGTTAGGAGGATATATGTATGGCCGCGCAATCCAGTGGTAAGAGAGCCTATCACATCAATACTAACAACATTGAAGGGTCCCGTTGGGGTGATGACTGAGTTTTGATATTGAGGACTGACTCAGTCAGGGAATTAAAGAGCATACAGGCCTCCAGGACCTCTGGATGGTTTCCATCATTCAGTCCCAGTAACATTGTGACTTCAACCATTCGTGAGCCTTCTTAAATGCCCTGTTTCCCACAGTAGTATGGCCCTCTAGGATAACATTGGTTCTGGAAGAAGGGCGGACATTGGAGCCATTTCTTATTTCCCTCTTATATAGCAGCCTGACCTTGATCTGAGTGCCTTGGGTCATCTTTCAGAGCTCATCTTGGACCTCAGGAGCTTCTGACTCCCAGCGTTCAGCTTGACCAATCAGTTCATACAGTCATTCTACCTTGGAGGCCAAAGCAGCCAGAACTGGCATCCTAAAGGGCCATCGGCATTCTGGTAGATTACGCCTATGTAGTGAACAATAGTGAAATCATAATTATGCCGCCTCAAGGCCCATCTGGCTAAAAGGCCATCTGGGCCCTGCATCTGCTGGAGCCACCAGAGAGAGGAATGATTCATGATAATGGTAAAATGGGTGTTGTAGAGATAGGGCCAAAAATGTTTGACAGCTAGCAAGATAGCCAGGCATTCCTGCTTGGTAAAGCTATAGCTCCATTTGGCCTTACTCAGAGTCTTGCTAAATTAGGCCACTAAGTGTCAAACTGATTTTTGTTATGTAGGATAGGATGGCCCTGATTGCAAAATCACTCACATCCATGAACAGCAAGAATGGCAGTTCAAAACGAGGGTGTACTAAAATGGGTTTAGTACAAAGAGAAGTCCTCAATGCATTATATGCCTGTTATTGTTCCAGCTGTCACCCAAAATACACGTTCTTCTGCAGGAGGTAGATAGAGGCTCATCTAGACCAGAAAACTGAGGGATTAACTGACAATAATAACCCGCTATGCAAAGGAATACCTGAATATCCCTTAGGCTCTGGGGAGCGACATCTTTTCTATGGCATTAACTTTATCCAGTATGGGCTGGATGCCATCCTTTGAGACCTTGTGTCCCAGAACTCCATTTTCGACTGGAATAAGGAGCACATCAAAGGTTTGAGCTTTATCAAAGCCTTCTGTAGCCTATTGAATTCTTCCAAAAAATGCTCTACATGCCCATTAAAAGTTTTTGAGAAGACAGTGATGTCATCTAGGTAGATGAAGACACATGATAGCTTCATGTCTCTGAGGATCCCATCCATGGCTCGTTGAAAAGTGGCCAGCACATTACAGAGGCCCTGGGGTATCCTAAAGGGCCTAAATAGCCCTTAATTGGCTATGAGCGCACACTTTGCTCAATCTTTGGGGGCGAGCTCCCTTGCCAATGCCCACTGGTAAGGTCCATTGCAGAAAAGTACTGCAATCCGGCGAGCAGTTGGAGAGAGTTATCAATTTGGGGCAAAGGATAACTTTCATTCTTAGTGATGGAATTGAGCCATTAAAAGTCCATCACCACCTGATGGCTGCCATCCTTTATCTGAACCAGCAGTAGTGGAGAGGCCCAAGGGCTGCGTGAAGGCACTAAGAGTCTGGCTTCAAGTAGTTGTCTCTGCTCCACTACCACCTGGGCTTCTTCAACCTTGCTTTTTTAGTTAGGTCAGGAGTGGAAGGGGGGAGTGTCCCAAATCTCCACTGATGCAGAACCCCATTAATTCTTCCAAAGTCATAGGTTGAGGCCAAAAATAAGTCTGAATATTCCTTCAATGATTCTTAAACTTTGCGCTGTTGGCCTTCAGTAAAATCCTTTCTGATACTGGTGTCAACCAGGCTAATGATGAGGGCGCATCCAAACCTAAGTCTATTAGGCTCCCAAACTAAGGACATTGTCAACAGCCTCTACTAGTAGGAGGCGGACATAGGCGGCGGGACTGTTGGTCCTACTACCCTGGGTCTGTTGGTAAGGTTAACCAACACTAAAATAGATCTGGCATAAGCTGGATCTAGAATTCCCTGGAAAGTTAGAACCTCCTTGGTAGATGGGTTATCTAGGCCTCAGACTTCCAGCAGATGTCCGGAGGGGATGTTAAAATGGGTCCTGGTGTCAGCAATGACTTAAGACTTTGGAGGTATAGTGGTCGCCCTAGGCAATTAGGTCGGCATGCCTTCTTGTCCATCAACAGCAGGTGGAGGCATCCAGACCAGAGAGCCCCTTGTGTAATATTCAATTCATTCAATTTGGCCCTCACTTTCTAGTAGGCAAGCTCAGTTCTTAACCTCCATCTTAGAGTTGCGGGAGGTTTCAAAAATTAGGGAGACATGATGCCCCACTAGAGATTAAAATACTTTGTCATAATGTACTCTTGCTGAGTAGTCTCGAAGAAAATGATTTGCAAGAAGAAGGTCATAGCTCAGTTTATCCAGCATAACAGCGGGGGCATTTACAGAGAACTTCCTAAACTGGAGAGGTGGTTAAGATTAGGACCCTATAGATTGAAGCATTGCAGGCCAGCCATGATGTACTTCTTATAGTGTGGCAAGTCTGGAGTGATCTTGATGCGCTTCATCAACTTGGATGATATAACGTTTACTGGTGAACCACTGTTGACTATGGCAAGAATGGAGACTTATGGACTCAAACTGCAACGCAGATAACCAGGCCTCCAAACTGTGGAGGTATCATGAGAGACTTGGGAGAGTCATCGGAAGAATAGTAAGCAATATCAGTTTCTTTATTATCAATAGTTGCCAAAACACTCTTCAGGTTTGATAGTTCCAGGTTCGTTCAGGGTCATAGATTATTATTGAGGTGTGGTAGGAATTACAGCATGGAGTGCCTCGTCCTTCATGCTGATAGCTCTTTTCCCACTTCATCAGTAAGTCTTTTCTGGCATGTCTTGGCACTGTGTATGAAACCATTGCAGTAGGTGCATCAGGATCAAGTATTCTTCAGATTTTGACCACATGGACCTGAGGAAGGTTGGAGGAACCCAAAGGGGCAGCCTTGGAGTGCAGGGTTGACGCAGGGATCTTGTTAATAACTTCCTTGGTTTCTCAAATGCGGGTGAAACTTCTATTTGGCCGATTATATGCATTTGAACCTTGGGGTAGGATTCCAATTCATAGATGATAGCAGTGATAGCATTAATAAAATAATACGATTGGTGGTAACCAAGGGTTGCGATTGGGCGCAAAATCAGCTTGCAACCTCCATGGGGCTCTCCACTTTTTCAAGCGGATACCCATGAATGCTTGTTTTTGATTAGCCATGGTTTGTTTGCTGCCAAATTCTGGGATTAAAGACATATAGACCTTCTCCCAGGTGTTGCATTCTTTCAAGCGGGGAGTCATGATCTCTTGACATTCGTGTTAAGGCGAGAGTGGATATGCTTCACTTTTTTTCAAGTTGGTGGCTTCCTCCGTGGAATTCTTGTAGGCTTACAAGAAAGAGTAGATGCTTTCCTGACCAGGAGTGAACTTTTCTGCAAAAATAGGTTTTGAGTTAGTTACAAGAGGATTGGAGAGGGTGTTAACGGCAGGAATTGGTGCCTGCTCAAAGATCTCAATCTCAGCATAGTTGCAGGGGACCTGCTGGTCCAACCGTCATCTTAGGCCCTCGAGGTCTTCTTGGATATCATCCCAGTTCAGTTGAGGGAGGAGATGGAAGCTTTATGGGCAACATGCTCTTTTAGGGCTTGAATATTGGCGCCCTGAAGGAGAAGCTGGCTTTCAAGGGTGGTCAAACAGGTCTCAAACCCTTGAAAATTTTGTTTGAGTTGAATATACAGCTATTAGTAAGCTTGGTGAAGGCGCCAAATTTATTCATTTCGTCTAACAATGATTCAATGGATACCTTAGTGTCAAGGAGGACTTCATCCCCTTCGAGTTGGCATCCCTGGGTAATTTTGAATTTCATCACTTAATGCATCTAGGGCTTCCAAAACATACCATTTTCCAAGGATTTTCAGGTTCTCTGGGGGTACGTGCCACAGGGCCATAGGACCCTTGAGGCCCACAGAGATCTTCAGTTTCTTTGGGTCCCTCATGTCCTTCAGGACCATTTGGGCCCCCTAGGCCCTTCAGGTCCTTCACTTCCAGAAGTGTAGTTGCGAGAGGCCAGCTCCTGATTGTGTTGTTGTAGGGTCTGAACCAGATCTTCAACTCGATGTAGGCGCTGGTTCCAAGAAGCCTCAAGGAGTTGGATATTCCTGAACAGTTGATCTTTAAGGTATTCAGATATCCTACTATCCGACACCACGATTTGGTCTTGAGCTTCATTGATCAATTGGTGGTTATCATTAATGGCCTCTTGGTTGTTGTGGATGAACGAAGAGGCCGCATTTTATAAATTGATGACATAGGAGTGTAATATTTTGGGTGAGCCCCTGTTGTCAGGAGACTTTATGATGGTGCAATTTGAATAGGTGGAGGAGGTGACGAATAGCTGGGTGAACAAAGTTCAGAAGGTAGCGCTTAGTTCCCAGGGTCAGTTCTCCCACTGACAGATGAGCTAAGGTATAAAGATCCCACACGGTAGAGGGCAAGAAAGAGGTACAGGATAATCTGGAGCAGGCACCCACAGAGTAGATGCCATTTATGAAACTAATAAAACGTCCCATTTTTAACCGCCATCTTGCCTTATAATTAGGCTGATAATATTTGATGTTGAAAGATTTCCCAATATGAGGTTCCCTCAAGATAAGAGTTTTGACTCCACATACTCACCAATTATACCTTGGATTTAAGAAATTCAATATGAGAAAAGATGACACAAACAAATGAGGATTTTGGCCCCAAGATTACCCTTGTTTTATTTATTAACAAAAATAAAATGCAGACTAATTTAATCCTGATAACATAGGACACCACAAATGACACAAGAAAAAACTAGAGTATTTGGCGGATAAGTTCAACACCAAATCACAACATTTTGTTAAGAATAAAAAACTAGTTTCACCGTAGGATACCAGGTAAGACAAGGAAAAAGCGGTTCCCAATGCCACCAGAGAGACCCATTAGAAGATGGAAATGAAAAAAAGAGATTTCTGAACTGAGTTTAGAATCACATGGTTCCAAGCTTTTTAGGTCGCCTTTTGAGGATTCCCCACACTACTCTTTAGGCCCCTAAGAGCATAAAGAATAGCTTGGGAGGGGCACAGCCCAGCGCCAGACCCACATAAACCGCCAAAATAGCCCAAAAATTATTTTGACTCAATATTTAGAAATTTAAATCTCAATTTAATATGTAACAATCAGTTCAACCTGACCATTACATTTTAATAACTGATGAACAATGTTGGTAAGATTCTCATACTGAAGTTGATACTGATTTTTGTTGATTGAGGTCTGAGAGAACTGTAACATGGCCTGAAGTTCTAAACTCTCAGGCTGCATAGGCGGCACTTCATACCACAATATACTAAAAAATTGAGTAACGCTTCTCAACTGATTAGTAGATTAATCTTTGTGACTTTTAGTATTCTACATAATTCATGATAGATGTTTTCACTTAGAAAGGCTTGGAGCCTTTTAAAGTGAGCACCACTTCTCTCAGTGTAACATTTCTCTTGACTGTTGTTGAAGTCCAAAAATGGATCAAAACTGAAAATTAGTGGAGAGGTCAAAAACAAAAAGATGGGAGAATATAGACTACTTCATTGTGTTAGAAAGCTTTGATATTTTATAGGGTGTGTGGGGACATGGTGCCTCAGGGACTTTCATAGCCCTGTAGGATCAAGAGCTTTTACTGCCTTCCAGATCAATCATCTGGACAGCGCCCCCATTGTACTACATCATCCTCATGACTGAAGCAGTGAGGGAGGCGCCCTCTCATTTTTTTAGCACTAGTTAGTCCCAACCTAAAGGGGGATACACCGATCTTTATTTTAATCACGCATGAGCTCTTAAGAGCTTGAGGCGAAGGCAGAGGTAAGCGGAGGTGTCAAAAAAGGGTGGTGAGAGCTTTGCCAGAGCCAGGTGTTCACTCAAACCGACCTATTGGCCCATGACAAAATGGTAAATACTCTCAGAGCCATCTTGAAATGAACCTGAAAGTGGGTGATCATATGGGGCAGTGTCCACAAAGTGGAGTCATAAGCAGCGCGAAGATATGAGGGAGGCGTCTCTCATGATTTGGAAAGGGGGACAGGATTTCTGAAGGTGATTTCATCAATTCTCATATGTGTGATGCTTCCTGATCAAATCTAGTTTCAGTGCCTTTGGGATAAGGTTTTGTTCGCTTGGTTTGAGAGTCAATCTGTCAAGGATCATTTTGGGATAATGGATTTCAGCTTTCTCATCATCTTGAATCCTGAAAATTCTGTGGCCTTAATTGTCATATTGCCTCCTAGTTTATTTTAGTGTACTATTCTACGTTGCCCCATGTTGGCGTAAAATCATTGGTATTAAGTTACTATAATTATTAAGGACGTCCGTTTTTAATTCTACTACATCCAATGTATTACATCTTTTTATAAAATTGCCTCAAGCCCTAATTATTCACTCTCTAATATAATTTAGATATTATAGCTTTAGTCTACCATTACTGGTGCTTAATAACCATTAAAAGCACCAATGAGAACTCTGGTAAAAGTAGGATATCTGAGCGTGGTTGTCAGGTGCAGGGAGATCTTTTTCCTAAAGAAGCTGGGAGTGCCAATCTAGAAAAAATACCATTAGCGAGCCATGATCCACTGGCAGTAATTGTTACTATATTGTGCTCTTTTATTTTCTTTAATAAAACCCTATATCTGTATATACCGGGTTTCTATTAGTTTTTGGTCAGGGTTATCATCCTCATACAGTACCTTGTTTTTTGTGTGTCTAACTTGTACAATGGAAATTCATGCCGCTATGCCAATTTCAACATGTGTTTCTCACTACAGGGGTCTGTAACTGGTCCTTCTGAGATAATTGTTGTTATGAATTCTGACATCCCAGTCGCAAACTACCTCCCAGAGGAGGTAGTGCAACCCTCAGATGCATTAGTAGCTGTCCAAAAGTTCCAGCCAAATTATTCTGATCTGATTCTTCAATAATGAGCAGATGTAAATGCTCATGTTGGACTGCTTTCCAATGTCATATATGTCATGACCAACAAGTAAAAACATAGTAAAGGATATGGACGGACTATCCAGTACATTACTAATCTGTACCAGCTTTACTCCCTTATATAAGCAGCTTAAAACTCAGGGACAAAACAGTAAGATTTTATGAGTGAAAATATCACTTTGAAAGATGATTTCAAGCTAACCAAACTATGATTACTATGGAAAAACAAGTTGCAGGTGGAGCGCCACCGTTTTGAATTGCTGAACCAATTTAAGTTGGAAATTTGGTAATATATATGCAAGTGCCGCCAGGGTCAAGTCGTTCTGGAAACCCTTCTGTTGAGGTTCTGATATGACGGGACAATAAGCCCCAATAGCCATGGCGTATTGACAAGAATCTACTGACCACGATGATTAGCTAGATTATTTGGGCGCCTTGAGATAAGGCGATATTGGGTTATAAATGGTTATTATTAGTTCACAACCAAATAAGGCAATAAGGCAATGTTGACATTTTACAAATATTAATTAGATCGCCTTGAACTAAGGCAATAGGAATTTAAGAATATCATATCCTGCTGGGACCAATGAGAATACAGCAAAACCAAATGTTCTAAGCTAGGGATGGGTATTGTCTGATGTCGCTAAGATATAAGTAAGATGAGAAGATTAATGAGGGGAGTGTTATTAGTTTTTGAGAGAGAGAAACAGCAAAGAACCTATGTAAATATCAAATAAATAAAAATTGTTGCTGGGCAATTGCTCCATATTTTAGTATATTTCAAGTGTGTTTGGAGGACTGATCCACATATCATCCACCCATTGTTCAGTGGGTTAAACCTGTGTGATCCTTATGGCATATCCCTAATGGTATCACTGAAAATCATAACACCTTCCAATGAAACAAGTTAGTGAGGTGGAGGAGGCACAAGTTACAGGTAATACGCCTGCCGTATCCACATTGATTCAAACCATTGGAGTTTCTGTGCACCCCTGATGTTACAGTAGCTAAAAGTTGTGTCACTCCCTCTCCTCATCTGAGTGACCTGCATTATACATGGAGACCGCATGGTCTTCAGCCCTGCATCCATGAAACACAACTTCTGGTAACCCTGTTAATTTTATAAAAGCTTACAAGAAAGCTAATAAGCAAAATTTTCTTTGTTCCTTAAAAATTTGTATGGGCGGAGCACCAGAGACTACTTTGTTAGTGGAAGTAATAAACTCATAGGATTCTGATAGTCAGGAGTTAGTTATGCCAAAACTAAAGAAAGCTGTCGTGAACTATCTTGAAGCACAGGTTTTTATTACTAAGGGATTTAGCAGAGCTGAAATGATGACCACACAGAAGATGAAAAATCCTTTAACATCTCTTTAAGAGAG
The DNA here is from genome assembly GCA_022478985.1 of Massospora cicadina. Classification (NCBI taxonomy): domain Eukaryota; kingdom Fungi; phylum Entomophthoromycota; class Entomophthoromycetes; order Entomophthorales; family Entomophthoraceae; genus Massospora; species Massospora cicadina. The sequence continues at coordinate 24,497 of JAKSZP010004048.1, read as the reverse complement.
ATAAAACCTATACAAAGATTACCTGATAGGCTTATTTGAGGTGAAGATGCTGTATGGGGCTAATGTTAGAAATAGGTTTGATGCCCAGATAGCCCCTCGCCATGCCTGTGAGCCCTACACGGAATTGTATAGGGTCCTGAAACCAGTACTGAACGATTAGCATGATATTACTTAAATGGTGAATTATCCTCATCCACACCAAACCATTTCTTTTGAGCCTGTACCAACAATGGTCACACAAAAATGCCCCCTCTTATATGAATTGGACCATATGAAAAAAGCATGTAAATATAATTCACACCCTGCGAACATGGCCAACTCCACCCATGAGGCCACACCAACAGCGTTCAAGTGGGGATTTTGGCTGCCCCACCCCCACAGGACATGAGCTCAAATCAGAAGCAAAATATCTAGGCACCTCAAACCCAAGCTGGCCAATTTACACACATGCCAACAAATCAGGTGCAGGCCTAAACCAATGTTCAATCCTAAATAATCTTCCACCTCAAAACTTACCCAACCACAGCCACCTATCACTGAATCAATTCAAGTCAACCAAAATACAAGGGACTTATTGGATGAAGTGACTGAATTGGGTGAAATTTTCCATCTCTAGCTAAACCAATCAATCTAGAACCTTTTATGAATTCAGACTTTGATGTCCCATTCCCGCCTAAACAATATGTCCCCAAACTTGATGCTATACCATACAAAAACAACCACCAGCTTTATAAGGCCACAGTGGCCTCACTTAAAAATCACCATCTTTATGAAGCCATGGCAAAATCCGTTGATAAATTTAAAAAAGGGCTGCACCCCTTGTTCCCCTACAATTTTCCTCCTACTGCAATAGAAGAAATCCAACGTCTCAATGAAACTGCCACCACCACTGTCAAATGTGAATTACACTGGCAGAATTTTCCCCATCCACACATGTCACCAGAGAAAACATTGCAAATTTAGCCCAACTTCCCAACGCCCACATCCAAGCCAAACACCATGTTGCTGAACTCAAAGAGTCCTTTATCCAGGCCTAAATTGTTAAACTCAACTGCTGTTATCTATCTCACCTTGACCTCATCCTGCAGATGCTTTGAACCCCTTACTATCAGCATCGATCCACTTTTTCAATGCTAATCCTTAAAATGATGATTTTTTATCCTCATGATCCCTCCCCTCCGCCATGGTGGGATGAGCAGATTTCCGCTGTGTCACTTGTTAGGTGTTTTTCGTTACTTTTGTGCTTCCCAGTGCTTGTTTAGGGCAGTCAGTTCACATGTTTTTGGTTGGTTTAATTTTGAGCTTCTGTTTTGGAATTTCTGTCCCCTGGTCGGTTTGCCTCAGTTAAATAAATAAATGGCGAATTATCCCCACTAATGCATTGTCATCTTTGTGGCACTAACCAAAATCTGGTGGGAGCTTCACACCCCACAGCCATGGGCCATCTCCTAAAGCAAACTAGCTCAGCCTTCTGGGCCTTTTTCTGATCATCCTGAGATTACTCAGATCACTGTATTATTGTAAGAATTTGGGAGTTAACAACATTTGCTCAAAAATTGCTCAGGCCTGTCTACTTGGTGGAACCTTAAGAATAAGATAAAACTGGTAAAAGGCAGGGCGGAAGGTGAACAGATTTTCTGCCTCCACTTACTTCAAAAATCCCAAATATGAAAAATTACATAGCCCATCTTCCATTAAATGAAAGGCAGCTAAAAAGCAATGCTGTCTCATCAGTTTAGTGAGTAATAGTGGATGATCCAGTAGCCATGACCAACTGCTCTCTGGAATAATGCAAAGTTGAATTGGTACCAGAAGGAAATATGGAAGCCCTATGTTCAACATCTAAAACAACAAGAGCTTTTGGTTGGCACTGGTGATATCCCCAGTTTGACTGGGGTCCAAATGGTAGATACTTATTGAGGCGTTAAGAGAATCTCAGCCCTCAACTAGGTGAAGAGATTCTTTATTGGCTAAATTAAGCGGCAACCTTGACATTATGCAAATAAATTCTGAGGATGCCTTTTCTGAATGCACTTATATTACTAAATGCAGTAAATAAGCTAAAAGTTGAAGTGATTGTAGGCAGGTGGGGCATTAATAAATATTATGTTCTCTAAATTGGTAAAGATACCGGGACTCACACCGAGCAAAAACCTTGAAAAATCTATGGCATGGCGGGCCCCACCACCACGTCTGAGGGAGCCTACAGTACTTTTTCACTGCAGTTTGGCTCACTGGTAATTTCTTCTCCAGACATCATTTTTCCAAGCTAGAATTATAACTTTCTTTACTGAACTTTCATTTATGAGGATATGGAAAGCTAATTCTAAAGGGAACAATTTAAAAATTTGACAAACATTTCCACTATCTTATAATCAGAAGGATGAGGTCTTGAGCCTCAAAATGGGGTATTGTTAGACCCCCATTTCAGGATGATGAGACTTTCAACGGTTAACAGCGGCTTCATTGCCATACCCAGCAGTTAATTAATCAAGTTTATGGAATCTATGGGCATTACACTACGTGCTAATTGTATTCTGACCAATCTGGTGGGTATTCAAATTATTGTGGTGACAGAAATTAAAATGGAAATTCCCCAGGTATATATGGCAAAATTTTCACGCTGTTCTTTTGTTTCTGTTGAGCGTTTCCATGTTCAGAAAATCCTCACTGACTATGGAAAATTCAGGCATTACAGCTAATACAAGTACCTTCTAGATAGGTGACATATGTTGTTGCTTTGTACATCTACTAATTGTAGCTGAAGAAGTCTATAAATGTTTATTATCTTGCTCACTTTGACAAATTAGAGCTTAGTGCCAGTACTAAGCAAACTTTTTGCACTAAAATGTGCAAGTAATGTTCTCATGCTTAACTGAGTAGGAAAAGTACTAATCTCTGGCCCTCTTCAAAAACAGCGTTATATTTTCAAAAAATGACTGTGATTTGGGTTGTGCAGTAAAAGTGCTATACTATATTGATACTGGAAATCATACACCATTCACTCAATGTCCAACTAGACGTTTAGAGGTAATAAATTCAGTTTATGATGTCAATATTGATCTTTTAATGCAATATGGGATGAAGTGCCCTTCATGAGCCCTTAGGCCTCCCTGAGTGTTAATTATTAAAAAAAGGATGGTTTAAATTTCATGGTAATAGATTACTGAAGTCACAAATATCAAAAAAGGATATTATCCTTTACCATGTATCAGTATATTGACTATATGGATTTCTCACATAGTTTTACAAAATTAGGGTGAGATTAATTAGGGCAGTGGGTCAATCAATCACCTATTTAAAATATGTTTTATTATATATTGTGCTAATTTGTGCTCCCCAATTAGCTGAATTAATTTATTTTGATGAATTCCGCTGGGTCTGGATTATCAGGGATTGTCCCTAATATAATTAGGTCATATTGATTACCATCAATTCATGCTGAGGATGATCAACTATTATATTACTAATTAGTAGCAATTTGACACTGGAAACTAAAGCTAAGGATGTGTTAAAATTTATGGGGTTTCTTGATTATTCACAGATGATAACCCCTAGGTTAATTAACTGCACAGTTTAGTGTTGCGTGATTCTCAGTGTTGTCAGATAATAATAATTGTTCTTTTGATAATAGTATAAGAACTATTATACATAGTTGAATAATGCACTAGTATTACTACATCAATTCAATAACTCTTTTTGCTAAGCATCACTTTTGAAAATCAATTCAGCCTTGAAATTTAGCTCCACTAAAAGATTTACAAAAACTATTAGCAAATATGGCGGGAAACCCCGCAAAGAACCCGCAGGCTATGCCAAACGAGCCAGCACCACCCCCAAACGAAGCAACCCTCGGTTACCCACCTCAGGGTCAACCAGAATCACCCGCTCTCAAGCAGTGGCCATGAAAGCAGGCACCACCCCCCAACCTGGAGCTACTTCAACTAGCGCCAGTTCACCTGATCGCACTTCTGCAACCTGCACGCCTAACAGCTCTGTGTGCGCTGCCTCCCACCAACCCGCTGGGCCCCCTTCGTCCAAGGAGGCCATCACCCAAGCTTTTTAATGGCGTCTGCTCAGTTGAATGCAACTCAGCCCATCCAGGCATTCACCTCCCCCATTGTGTCAGCTAATTCAGCCCCATCTATTATTGCTGACGCCGTGTTTTGGCTCCCCCCATGAGGGGCGATACCCAGCTACCTGGCCCCCAAACCCTCAGATGTAAGGTTGGATTAGCCGCACATTCTGGTTCACTAAGCACCAAATTGGGACAATCTACTCTTCCCAATGGGGATTAAAATGGTATGGATTTTGGAACTTCACACTAGTTCCAATATCACCCGTCCCATTTAAACCCCATAATTGGCACTTCTCAAGTCGGCACTTTATCTCAATATTCTGAAAATGACCAATTCACCAATCAGCCAGTGAGTTTTGCCCACAAAATTATAGCAAATACTTGGGCTGAATTTACCCAAATAGATTGGGATGGTGATGAAACATCGCCCTCCTCCCAATTGGCTGTAGTTAATTCCAATCTGGATGGGCCTCCCCAATTTAGAGAGGCCCAACAATCCACCCCTTAATTCAATATGACGCCAGCAACTGCTGTAACATTCCAGAAACAAGGGAACTCCGCAAACTTGTCCAAATTACCAGCTCACACTTAACCCACGATTGCAGCCCAAAGCAAACACAAATGTATCAAAGGAGCCACTGGGGCGTTGCAAAAACCTCTGGCACCAACGCTACCCAAAGCTGATCCCCGTGAAGTAGCGTTTGTTGCTGATGTTAAGAAGAAATGGGCCGAAACTAGAGCGCAAAAAGCTCTACCTCGCTCAACCCTCTCCCATGCAATTCGCCTTTATTAGGGCATAACTCTGTTTAATTCTATACGGAGGATTACTTCTCATACTTTGCAGCAATCGCGTAGACATTCCCAATTAACACCACCATCTATGAATCAGTGGAGGGCCACTACATCGATGTGGGCTTCACTGAAGCTGCCCTTGCTGACCATGCTGCCACCCTCCAGGTCATTATTCCGCGCGGATCTCTTCACATCTCCCACACACGCTCTCACACATAGAGAAAATTTCATGGGTTACTTTTTCCGACCTACCAACGACTGTTGAAGCTGAGTCTCTTAGACTGGCACTCCATCGTGATTTAATGGAGTTTGGGTCTGTTCTTTCAGTGGACTTTAGCGTCCCTCTTACTATGCTCCCACTCAAAGAGCTCGCACTGCTAGGGCGTCGTTCATCCCCTCCCCCACTGTATCCCACAACATTGAGGTTATTCCTCATGTGGCAGTAGTTGGGGCATGCCCTGAGATCTTTTTTTTGTCGACCCTGATCAGGCGCGCCCCTAGTGTTCATGGTGTAACGCCCATGGACACTTGTATAGTGGCTGCACAGCTCGAGAAAAAGCCCTCTTAGCCACCACCCAGGGGCCTAAACCAGGCCAAAAACGATCCCACGTGGCCGCAGCAGCAATTCTACAACCCACACAATGGGTTCCCGTTCAAGACCTGTCTCCTGAGGCCTTGCGCCTAGCAGTTGAAACAGCTAACCCCACTATTGGTATGGGATACCTTCGCGCTCATGCCCCCTTCCAGTGGGCACCCCCTCCAATCTCCCAGAGTCAACTCTCTCTCACCAAGCGCAAAGGCATCTCCCACAGGGTGCCCCTCGTCAGCCACCCCCACTCAGGGCTCCATGGCACCCCCGCCAACCTCCACCAGCGATTTATCGCATCAACCCTCAGCTCCCAATGGAGCTATGCCCACACAGCATGGACAGGCAACCCGCGGCCTGCGGTAGAAGTGCCACCTCAAAGAGTCCTACCCCAACCCCACAGTCCATTTCGCGCGGATCCTTTGCAGTGTTAGAGGAAGTGAATATGGACTCAGACTTATCAAATGGGGACACCGCGGAGGTCACCATTGAGGCACCCTCAGGTCCTTCCCCTGCAACGGAGCGGGGCAGCATCCTAGGCTGGCTTAATGGGTCCTCCGCCCCCCCCACCCTCTCCTTCCCCTCAGAACCCTTGACGCTCCTCACGGATTGCAGCTAATAGTCAAGCTAAAGGACTCAAAACTAGCCGCCTCACAGCAGCAGGTTTAAGCGCTGGCAACCCCCCAGGACATGGAGGGAACAGCTATGAGTCCCCATGGCAGCACCCTGGCCCTGCAATCCATTAACGCAAATGGGTTGCGGGACTTTAAGCAGAGATCCCACCTCCTCTGAAACTTCAGGTCAGCACAAATTGACGTCGCTGCTGTCCAGGAGCCCCATATCCTCCCCACGAACAATCTGCATGGAATGAACAGTTTGGAGGCAACTCCTTCTGGACAAACCATGCCGCCCTTATTGTTTTGAATCCCCAGTTTAAAACCTTCTTTTTCACAATATCTAGGCGGCCGCCTCATACTAGCCAAACTCACCACTCCTGACTTCTCTTTCTTCGCTGCAAGCATCTACCTGCCTAATGCAGGTCAGGAGCAAATTTGAATCTTGGAAGAGCTCGTCCAACTCAATCTCCCACGGAATACAATCCTCTTAGGAGATTTCAACACAACCATAAGTCGCGTCCGTGACTCTTACCCCCCTGCAGTAAAGGAACGCGGATCAAGTCGCCTCCGGGATTCCTTCGCGCTGAGTGGATTTATAGATGCGCTTCCACCCTCCGCATCTGGCTAGGTTGCATGACTAGATCCAGTATGATGGAGGAGCTTTCCAGTCAGCGTCACGCATAGATATGGCACTGATTGGCCCCCTGCTAATTGGCCGCGTCTCCTCTCCCATCTCTCGTGACAATCATCTGAGTGATCACAGGTAACTCACCGTTGTCCTCACCACCACACTTAGACCATCGCGTAGGTTCTAGTGACTAGGGTTGCCCCAGCTCTTCTCAACAACCCCTTCACTAAGGAGAAGCTGTCTATGACCATCTGGGAGACTCTCACCTCCCCCTCACCCCGCCTTCTTAACCACAAGGCTAGATGGGCGTTGACCAAGGAGGGCATCACCTGCGTTGCTTACAACTGTTCCAAAGCCCAGATGACCGCAGCTCGCGCCAGCATCCAACTCTAGTCTCAAGAGTCAAATAGTCTAAATTATAAAAGTAATTAATCTGTAAACATCTTTCTCTCTAATTATCTATCTGCTTTACAAAAGATCAAAAATGAATTTATAAAGAATTCAGCACCTAACTTTTCATTTGGCTTCACAATTGCTAAGAGATTATCTGTACCCCTCTCATTCCCAGAGATATGATGTGGGATGCAAACCCACACCGCCAGGGAACTAGCTGTTAATAGAATGGGAAACAGGGCACCGCGTAGGGTGCCAGAGCAGAAGTGACCCAAGGCAAGTGTGTACAACGCGGTATACAGGATAAGATAGCCAAGAATATAAACTTGGGTGATCCCAAAGGGGAGTCCATAACCAGGTGTAAATTAGTTCCAGGCAACTTGGGTACCTCAATCTGAAGGGGACTGGGTGGCCCAAAGGTGCACCAGAAATTTTAGTTAGTTGGGATAAAATGTAATGGCCCACGTTGTTGAAGACCTCCTCAAAGAGGTCCACACACAGGTTCATTCAAGGAACCATAAAATAAAACGTAAAATAACAGGAAAGCTTATTGTAAAAAGTTGACCAACAAGGAATGTTGGTCATGAGTGAACACATTAAACAACCTCAGGGAAACTCTGGGTCAGCAGAATTGATCCCAAGCCTTGGTGCACCAATAGGCGCACGCTTCCATCTAAAGGATAGCAAACTTTGAAACTGACCTCACTTGAGTGATTGATTGAAGTTGTACCCAACCCAAGCTCACAATTTTATAAATGGAATGGGTTTCAAACCCCCATTCCCCAATTAAACGGATTGTCCCGTCTTCATTCATCAAATAGCTCATCTGTTCCAACGCCTGAGCTGAAACAAAGGGCTGGGCATTTTTCACCTCACTTGTACCAATCTGGGCACATTTTGGCTTGAACCCAGCGTTGATCCAAGGTGTTCTTGAGGTCAGGAAGGGCCTGAAGTTTAACCTTCTGGACCTTCTGCCGCCCAGCCCATCCTTGGGGTTGGTGCCTATTATCAGGTCATGTAAACATGACAGCAATTGGGAAGATAGCCATCACCAATGAATCAACCTCCCTGTCAATTGAAATGATGATCTTCCTCACTGGATTAATTGGGTTCTTTCCCTTACTTGAATGTGATCTCTTTTAAGTTGAAACAAAAGACATGTTCTAATGCATTCATTCAACCACATCAGATCACCATTTTATTAAAATATCTTTAGTAATAGGACTCTTACCCATAAACAGCAGATTGAAAACCTAAAAGGGATAACTGCAAAGATCTTCATAATGAAGTATCATCATTCTAGCAGCTCATAAAACCCTTAATCAATCAGCAACTAAACTCAATTGACTCCTTAAAAACTAATTGATTTATCAATACAAGTGACTCCCTAACTACTTGTTTATTTTCAGGGATCATCACCAACAAACACTCATCAATCCAGCAGACTGTAATCCAATGGATCAACAAATTTTTTTGCCTAGAATATTTCTCCAAACAATAAGTATTGCATATACAAATAATAGATACCATCCACTAGTAGAAATGAACTACTTGTGGACAAGCAGATGATTTTTAAATTTACAAAGTTGGACAATGTTGGCAAAATCCACAGCAGACATGCATCTTTATTTACAGATGTCAAATAATATGAGATATGAATTATTAATAATATGGCACCAGCAGGATAATGAGCAGCCATACTCATGAGGAAGGAAGGGTGATCTTTATCCAGAACAGACTCCAAAGACACATCAGAATGGACAAAGTGGAGTTAAGACATCAGAAGAATGGCAGAAATATGAAGAATATAAAGTTTTCTTTGTCAATAAATCACATGGTGTTCAGAGCCTTAACATACTGTTAAATATGACATTTAGCATAATTAATAAAATTTGTACAATAGTAAAGCTATCAAGCTTTTGATGTCTTTTTTGGAGGGTAGTGGGCTGGTAAATGTTAGTTCCAGTGTATCAGGCATGAGCACCTTGCAGAAAATGTGAGATCATTGATATCATCCTGGGCCTCAGGGAAGCCAGCTGGTTGGCTTATACAGATACAGTTGTCCCTTAAACCACCACCAAGAATGATGTATGATGAGCAGCACGGCTCCTGAATAATTCAAAAAAAGAGGGTATGATTAGTTAGAATAGCTGGAGCTGCGGCCTCATGGGTGAGATTGAAGAGGGAGGATTCAACCAAATTTTATAATTTTTGCCATACTGCTAATGGTGTCAATGCTGGATGGAGGAGGGTCTAAGGCTTCTTACAGTGAAAGAAAAGTGCACTCACACTTTTAGTGGTCAACTATGTAGCACAAATCATTTAAACTCTCTTTCCACTCAGCGTAACTTTCTGAGCAAAATTACACAAATTAATAAAAACAATTCCTAATCGCCTATTGTAGTTTTGCTCCAAAGTCCTCAGATTCTCCACTGGCTGCTCCAGTGTGGGACAGTGGCAAAACTCCCCCTGCCATTTTATGTCCAGCAGAAAAAGCGCTCAGGGCTGTCTACCCAGTCATTACAAACCCATGGGACGATTCATTCCTCCAAAGGATCTCGACGCCCACCTTGCTCATACCAAAGTACCTTTCTGCCCCCCTGGTGCTCCCCAAGGAGCAACATGTTCTACAGCCTAAGGGTCGAATATGGGAAACTATTCCCATACCACAACCAAGCCATTATCAAAATGGCACAGGTGGGTGATGACACTCGCCAGATTTATAGATTTCCGCCCCTACAAGGGGTATTTCAACCTTGGCTTCACCTGTGAAGCTGATGCTGCCACTGCAGCAACTGTGCTCCTGGTATTCCAGGGAACCCCCTCTCCCCACAAATCAGACCTGGCTCCAAGCAGACAACACTTTGGTGGTCCAGTTTGCTGGTTTGCCCACCCACCCTCCCCTGAAATGCTCCATCAGGAGCTGATGGACAGTTTTGGCATCCTATGGCTCCAACCCCATCTTACAATTTGTGGTCCCAAATGGGGCCACATGACTCGCTGGGCCTCAGGAATATGCCACAATCAGGCCCTGAATTTAGTAAAATCACCGTGTCATTTCCCCCTTGCACCATTATTCCTTCAGTGCCTGACCATCCATTTTGGGCCACGTCAAGGGTGGGCGGACAATCTGTTGTCATGTTTTGAGTTGGACCACTTGAAATGCAAGTGCCCCTCCTTAGCCACTTCTGATGGATTGTACAACTTGTCCGCCAACCTCCAATCTGCCGCCCACCCCATACAAGTTCTGGTATGGGGCACAATCCTACCTCCCCTCCCCCAAAACTGGAAGCTGCAGCTGCACCTGCAGCCACCAATCAGCCTCCGCCTCGCCCCAATGCCACAAATGATTCCTCCAATCAAGCATTGGATTAAATCCCATTTTGATCCCATGCTTCCTCAAATTAAATCAACTAAACCTCAACCATATGCTGATTTCCCAATTAAATTCAACCAAAACCCATGAGAGTTATTGGCTGAAATTGACAAATCAGGTAAGTCATTAAAGAACCATCTCTGAAAATTGAGCGGTTTGTTAGTGCAGAATGGGACGTCAAATACCCTTCTCAACTATATACCCTGCAGCCAAATGCTGAATCATTTATACAGTGATCACCAGCTTGCAGTCAAAGCAGCTGCAACACCAGATTGTCGCCCCTTTGTAAAGCTTTCACCAAATCAGTGGCGATGCTCACAGGAGGAATTCCATCTCCTGTTATCCTCAAAAGTCTTACTCAAAAGAGTAAAATCACAGTAAAGCAGTTATACAAAAATGTTAACAATGCTGTCCAGAACGTGACAACTATAGCATGGAACCCAAAAGCTAAAATTACTAGAACCAATATTGCCACGTTTGTTAAAATCCCAGATGCCCACATTAAAGCTGAAAAAGCTTTAATTAAATATATCAGTACCATTTACCTAGCTGGCAATTTCCATGAAATACCAATTATTAGTGATATCAGACCACATGCTGCAGATGCCCCAACTCCCTTACTGTCTGCTTTGACATGCACTCTACTATGGGAGGAAGAAGCTGCTGCCAAAGATGAGCCCCCTGATTCCCTCCCCTTCCACCATGGAGGGATAAGCGGTTTCCACTGCCCACCTGGTTGTTTGTTTTGTTCAAAGTGTTTCACTCAATCCGCTCATTTGGGCGTTTTGTTTGAAACAATTAGTTATGTTAGTTTTTAGTTTTAGTTTTGGTAATGTCTGTCCCCTGGTTGGTTTACCTCAAATAAATATATAACTTTAAATCACAAGAGACATAGGATGCACCCATCTTCAACATGAGCCCAAAATTAGTGTACAGGGGCAAAGAAGATAATAGTGTGGGGAATGAAATATGGGTGCCTTGGTAAAAGGGCAAATTATCGCAAATATGCAAAGCCTAGGCTTCTCTAGAAAAACTCAGATTGAGTACCCTTTGAAGGGGCAAGTATATAATTCTAGAGTGTTTAAACACTATTTGAGTCATCTACATGATGGCAGCACTTGCATAGGGGAAGGGGTTCTTATACATGATCCAAAGTACAAAATGCAAGTTGCTTTGAGGAGCACTAAGGGGACTAAAAATCACGTCCTGGAGTGCATAAGATGTTAATCTAGGTTTTAAGTGTAAACAAAGTGACTGGTGGGATTTGAGGGCTAGCAGAGACAGACAGCCACTTTAAAACCGCCTGATAAGCATTAGGATACATTAGCACCAACTCATGTTGGAAAAGCAGGCATTGAACTCAATGATACTTGAATCATAATATGGTGGTATGGATAGATTTTTTTGATAGATCAAACAAAGCTAATTTGATATATTAAGTGATTAAAATAAAATAAGTAAAAATGTTCTTTCTTTTAGTTGTATCAAGTATTATCTACTTTTCACATTATACTATAAACTCAGTGAAAATAGATACTTAAAATTTGACAAATGGAAAGATATTATCTACTCAGATTCAACATAAAAAATGACTATAATTAAATTGAGTTTATAATTTAATATGCAATTTATAATGCATAATATAGTAAGCTTACCCAAGAAAACAAAAAGGTATCCCAAATCTTTGTGCTCACTTGGCAACAAGCTGAGGATAAATGATTGGCTACTCAGAGGTGCCAGGCAGGTCAACATTGGTTGGAACTTAACTTTCTAGAGGTTCAGAGGTTCCTAGCATTTCTCAGCGCGCTGAAGATAGTTTTGGGCTTATAGAATTGGTTTTAATTTAAAATAAATTTAGGCTGTAAAAGTACTTAATTATTAAAAAGTTAGTACTTTTTAAAACCAAGAGAAATTCTAGAATTTGATGAGTAATAAGCGAATACCACATGTGAGAGTGGAAAAAAGATTCAGGAATTTAGAGGCAATGTCACAATCCTGGTTCATGATTGGAGTAGATAAGGATTCCTTGTTGAAGGCTGGATTGATATCAAATAATGGTAACACAGCTATGTGGTTTTCACTATCTGTTATTAGGAAGCCCTTATGCAACATGTCATGATATATAGTTTAAGGTGGTTAGTGGGGTGAATAATGAGTTAAACACTAGATGCATCCTCAGGCCTATTATCAATTTGATACTAACTCAGCTTAGGCAAAATTTCTTATCTCATCAGCCAGTGGAGCACTAATTGGGGCTATTTATACAGATGTCATTATCTTATAAACTTAACAGTATTATGGAAATTGCTTAATGTTTGAAAATATAAGATTATTAGTGATTTCAGGAATTAAGCCAAGAAAACATCAATAGTTAAATAATAATTATATTGGGCCTTAACCCCATTTAAATAATAGATAGTAATTATAAACCAATGTCAATAATAATAATAGTATATTCAGCATTGAATTAAAATTTGATATATCATAATCCTAAAGTCAAGGCCTCACCTAAGTTAAGGCAAAGTCTGACATAGACCCCTCCAGCCTTGACTGAGGGCGAAAATAATTTTTCCAGGGTCAGCCAGCTTTGTCAGGGTCCAAACTACCAGAGTTTAGATGGATGTGATGACTCAAATTAGTAAGGTTACGTGTCAACCTGGCAATAAAGAGTTGGGGTTCAGTCTTAAAGTTGTAGGCAGTCAGTTGTAGTACAGAGTATCTCATAAATTTTATTTTCCTAGAAAAAGCTTGTTCTTAAAGAGGCGGAGAATCAAGGTTTTGTTAGTTTACTCAGCTTAGGAATGGCAACCTTAGTTTTGGCGTCAGGATGGAATAGCTACCATAAGGATAAAAAAGGTAGTCAGTGTAGGTTTAGTTCCAAAATAGAGCTTGTCATTGCAAATCTCAAGGTGGTACACGTTCTTGTCAAAATAGTCAGTAGCACTAGCTTGGGAGTTGAGGTAGACAAGTAACAGAGGATTGAGGCATTAATCAGACATTTATGGCAGATGAGAGCAATGATAAAGTAGAGAAGGGTGTAGACTCTCCTGTTTTTTGCTCAATGGAATGCCAAAGAAGCCTAACAATTGATACTTGAAGACAATTAAGTCGCATGACAAGTATAATTTTTATTTAAAAAAGGGTACCAAGTCACCGCTTATGTCCCATCAGCTAGAGTATCAATTTATGGTAAATATGTCAAATGCACTTATTGAAGCTGTCACGAAATCAACCTTAGGCTCTGCTAGTGTGCCAAGCCATCCAGTATGAAGACTGGTGGCCCTTTGCTATTTCGCCTTCATTGGCATACCAACCCCTATACGTCCTGCATCCAACCTACCAACTAACCACCAATGGCTTCGACTTTAGCCCCAGGCGTCTAGGCGTGTGCCCCGGTAAGTCCTGCCCCTTTCCTGGGTGGCTCAGGCACTCCCGCGCTGCCCCACCCTCGCAACCCTTCACCAACCCATCTAGGCATGCCCCAGCGAATCCATCCCCCTTCTTGGGCGCAGCTATGGCATTCCCGCGCTGCACCCCACTAGGGTTGGTGGCTATGCATCTCACCACTGGTAGCCAGTTGGCCAGGTTCCCACTGGTTCCTCATAGGGAGGAGGTATGGGAGCTGGCAGCGCCGGCCACTCCAGGCGTGATCACCCAAACCTTTGGGGATCTCCTATACCACCTTTCCCACTATAGTTGCACCAAGCTACTTCAAACAAACAGGAAAGATGTCAAATGAGAGATGTTTATTTAGAGGGAATGAACGACTATTTATACTACTTTCAGGGCTACTGCGCTTAAGTGCTCTTTGGCCACTCATCTGCCAGAAAACCCATTGGCCTCTTGATTCCAAAACCTCTATCAGATCATAAACTCTTCAACCATACTTCATAGCGATTCCCTCTTAGATCCTCTCCTCTGATCACCAAATATCAAATTAGGTCAATCCATCCTCAGCATAAGTCACTGGTCAATCATATATAACTTCATAAATAAATAGGATTTTAAGCATCCTCGGCATGAGTCACCAGTGCTCCAACTTAGATGATGGAACCATTTTGGACGATTTGTAAAAGATTCTTCAGCTTTCCACTGAAAACTCCCACAACGACCTTTGGATGGCATTTCAGCAGCAAACGCAGCTTCCGTCAAACCTAAACTTGAACAAACATATAACATTAAATAGTATCAAACTAGGTGATTAGCTGGTAATTACACCTGACTAACCAAAACCCCTAATTTGAATACTATCAGAAGGATTCATCTGGTTAGGATTCTGACAGAAGCCAAGTATCAAAGCGAAATATATAACTAATGACGAAACTTTATAAAAGTATAAAATAAAGCTTTTATATGTCATATCCAACAATATAAATCCCAACTAGGAAAAGGATTAATAATATCAATGGGAGTGAAATCTGAAAAGTAGGGCTCTTGGTCATGAGATGCATTCAAGATGGGGTAATGCCTTTGTATCATATTTTTGGCAGGGCAAAAACGGTGAGTTGAATACCCAAGTTGGATGATACTAGGTTTAAGTCCAGGGGAACATCCCATCTTTGTAGATCAAGCGATTTTCCCATTTCTTAGTAAAAGGGTCTGAAGAGGGCGGATGTACCCCTCGTCACCCAGGGCAACCTCGCCCATGTGGTAGATGAGCGCTGGGTAACAGCGCTCCCTATGAAGATTCCTCCCCTGGTTCCTGCGCTTGCCTTCAACCAATTAGTTTGCCAAATTGAGAAAATCTGCACCAAAATCATCAGTAAACATCTTCCCCACTAGTGAGAGAGATTTTATAAAACCAATGGTGCTAAATCCTCAGAATCAAAGCCAAAAATCTGAAATAACAGAAATAAAGCATGACAGGTGAGAAACTAATAGTTGGAAAGGGACAAGTAACAAATTCTCAGTTGAAATCACCAAAGGCATCGAGCCATTGAGTAGTAAAGTTGTTGATGACAAATTCCCTCAAAATTTTTGGGGACAATCCCCAATGATCAGGTATCACATTGGGTATAGTTGCCAATAATTTGAAAACCCCATTTTAGAAATCAGTATTGGCGCTCAATGGAACCCATTAAACTGAATGAACGCACCAGCTATCAGGAACAGGCAGGTTGGCCATCCCAAACCCTTTTCTGACCAACAGGACCGCCCCTATGTGGGTTGACCCTGGAGATTCCCTTTGCCCATTGGGCCAGATGCTGTCATGCTAATCAATGTAAATGCAGTAAAGCCTCAGTTCAGGAATTTTTGGTTGAACTGATAGCAACTTGTCCTACCGCTGAATCCTTTGATGTCAGTTCAGATTAGAATCGATTACCCTTACCCAAAAATTCTCTGAGTTAGGTCAGATTTGAGGGCCCCAATCTCTGCTTTGACAAGCTACCAAATTGAACACTATTTAATCAATTGCATCATACTGAGGAAATTGTTGGCTGATTTTCTTTATTTACTTTTTAATAAAATCACTTACCCAATTCAAGTTTATTTATTATGTTCAAATCTAAACCCCCTTTCCAACTATATTTCAACAACTTACAGGACCCATGGCCGTGTTCACCTGGTGTTTTGCTAGGTGCTTTACATGATTATGGCTCATGGGCACTCAGTGGCGAAATTCCTTCTTATTTCATAACAGTCGCACAAGTAGCAGTGCCACTGGCATTTGGGCTCATCATTTGGGTGCTTTGGCACTTAAACTGGCAGGCCGGTCTAAAATTAACTTGCTGTCTTCCTGACACTAGGGTTAATTGAGTTGATTGTTCAGTAGCTTCTTTATTCTTACCCTTTTAGTTTGTCTTAATTTCCTGCTTCACGTGCCACTTTAGTCGTTGTAACCTGACCTTCTAATGATCTGTCAATTTGATGAGGCTGGAATTCATCTTGAGGTACCTTAGGCTTGACTTTGTCCATCAGAGTCTTCCTAGAGTTGATTGAGCTATGCTGACTATCAGTTTATTTGGGAAAATTTTGAGGTGATTGATTTACCCCTTCTAAGGTTTAGGTGTCAATTCAGCTGAGGGAATCAAAAGGTCAATAATTTTTCCATTATGCTTGATATCAGGATAGCCAACATCACTCCCTTCAAGTATATTGGCAGGTTGAGTACCAATTCAAGAATTGGTTATGGAAGCCATTGATTCTTATTTTTTAGTACTAAATGGTCCCAACCCAAGGGGCCATTGATTCTTATTTCAGTTTACAAAGACTTGGTTGTGTATGTCCCCAATTTTTAAGTTATATCACATGGCCCTTCCCAGATGGAATATAGATCTTCAATGGGGTGCTATTAAATTATTATTATATAGGATTAAGACCAAAATCTCAAAGGTGTGTAAAGATTGGCAATTTGCATTTGCTGCTTGCCTTCTCTTGTAACCATCTTGGCTAGATTTGTCATCGCCTCTGCCTGAAGCTCTATAATCTTCTAAACTAATATTCTTAGCACTTTCTCAGGCTCTTTGGTATTATCACTGGTAACTTTAAGAGTTAATAAATACATGATTCCAGGTTCTTTTCAGTATAAGGCTTAAAGGAAGAAATTTTGATAATCTGATGGCTATTTATCTGGTAAGCCATCATTACACTTGAAAGGTATTGGTCCCAATGTAAAAAGATTGGCAGTGGCCACCTTACGTAGTATTGAGACCAACATCTCATTCTCTCTTTCTACATTCCCGTTAGTTGATGGGTTGTAAGGCGCTGAGAATAGTTTTTGAGTATCCAAGCTCATAGCTTAAATTCTTACAACTTTTGACATAAAGGTCTTCCCATTGTCACATAGTAGAATCTGCAGGAAGCTGTTTCTAGTAGATATGGTTGATACAAAAAGTTAGCAGTAGCTTTAGCAGTCTGCGCATGAATGGCAATTGCTTTGACCCACTTTATGAAAATGATTGATCCCTACTAGGATGCATTTATTTAACCTGTAGATTCAGGTAGTGGACCTATAAATTTTAAACCGCTGGTGTGAAATGGCTTCTGAGGGGTCATGGGATGATCTTTTAATTGGCCTTAAGCTGCGTCTTCTTTTACAAGTGATGCAAGCATCTAAGACTTTAACATCAAGTCACTTATTACTTCCTATTAGTAGTTATCTTTGATCCTTTCGTAAGTTTTTTCTGGCCCCTCCATAGCCTAGGGTTTTGTGGGCTTCCATTATAGCTAATACCCGTTATGAAGGTCGCAAGTAAGGTAGCCAGCTGATTCCAACTTTTTTGTAAAGTAATTCATTGAGAAAATTTATATTTTGAACATTATATTTTAGAATCTTCTGTACTGGTTCATCTTTGTCCTCCAAAGAGTCTAATTTCATGAGTAGGTCGTGCAACCATTCAACTTTGCTATTGTCAAGATGTAGTAGGGGAAGTCAAGTCAGGCCATCTACATTCAGATGTTTTATTCCGGTTTGGTGGATGAAATTCATGTAGTAGTACTGAAGCTTAAGAGCCCATCTGTCTAGTCTTCCTGTCAGATTTTTCATGTTTATAGCCACTTTAGAGAAGCGAATTCTGTCACAACTGAAAAGTTTGTACCATAAAAGAAGGACTGGAAATGTTTCACTTCCAAGTGATCAGCTTAGCGCTCTTCTCCTAACACTATAATCTCGCTATTTTTACTAAGCGTTTTGCAATAACATGACATCAGGTGGTAAATGCTGTATTCATCCAGTTGAGAAAGGATGGCGCTTATGGCTAAGTCAGAGGCATCAGTAAACAGGACGAATGGCTTCTAATAGTCTGGATGCCAGAAATATTGGTTGTCTTTAACAAACTCTTTGAGGACCCAAATGCAGTTCATTTCTGTACTCCCATACAAAAGGAGTGTTTTTGACAAGCAGTCAGATAAGAGGTTCAGCAAGTTGAGCAAAGTTAGGGAAAAATTGATGGTAGCATCCCATCATTCCTAAGAATACCTGTATGACTCAAAGGCTCTTCATCTCATGCATCTTAGAGAGTGCTTCAACGTTATTGTACAAGGGTTTAATTCCTTCCCGTAATATGGCATGCCCTAGAAATTCCAAGTCCTGCTGGAAAAAGGTATACTTCTCAGGATTTAATTTGATATGATTCTTTCTTAGTCGTTGAAACAATAATTTGTGATCTAGATGATTGGTAAAGGCTTTGGAAAACACCTTTATGTCATCTAGGTATATAATTGCACAGCTGAGTTTAAAATCTTGCATGCTATTATCCACAGGAAATTGAAATGAGTGGTGAGCGTTTTATAATCTCTGAGGGAGCTGTGTAAGATAGAATAGTCCTACCATGCAAATCAATGCACATTTTTCTTGGTCTTTAGGTTAAATATCCATCTGCCAATACCTGATGGTGAGGTCTATTATGAAGAAGAAATTTGAAACAGAGAGTCAGGATAGGGCATTGTCAATACTTGGAGTCAGATAGCTGTCCTTCTTAATGACGCTATTTAGCTTCCTGTAATCCATCACTATTCTGTGACTACCTTTCTTATTCTTTATAAGTAACAGTGATGATGAACATGGACTCTGGGAGGGCACAAGTAAGCCAGCATCCAAAAATTGATTGAGCTTGGTTTTCATGTATTGCTCCTCTACCTTTAAATTATTATATGGCTTTGATCTGAAAGGGTTAAATCTCCTACATTGATACTATGAGTCCAATCTTTCATGTGACCATAGTTGACATCTGAAATGGAGGGAACATCCTTATAGTCTTCTATTAACTAATGCACTTTCTCAAGTTCTCTTCTAATTTATCTTGTCAAATGTCAGGAAGTTGATATGACTGGATAATAATGTTACCTATATTGGCGGATCAGAGGGGGATTGAGATGAGTCTTGAGATTTACAAAATAGGGAATACAAATTATATTTGAGTGAAATGAGGACATTCGGCGAAACGAGAGTATTTATGCTGAGATTTGATTGAGAATAATTTTAAAAGGGAAGATGAATATAAGATTACCAAGCTGAGGATGCATCCAGCTGGGGAACTGAGGTATAAAGGGTCTTATGGAAGATTAAAGGAGGGGTCTTTTTACAAGGTAAGAAAGAGCGCAGATAAGTCTGCGATTTATATTAAATAAAGGTCAAAATAAGGGGCAATAGCTCCAAACATAATCTATTTAGTTTTTTATAAGTCGGTGATCCTCATATCATTCAATTTGGGTGCTCAGTGGCTCATACCTTATGCAAAACCAACTCGGCGGACTGAGCCCACATGCCAAGAATTAACAGTGGTGCTCACTACAGGGGGCCATTGGTCAGCTGTAGATATTCAACACTGTGAAAACAATGATGAGCCCTCATTTGTTACGTCACCATTCTACCAGAGGTATCCTCTCGCGCCTACAAGCAGTGGAGCTGCATTTGCACAAGGAGAGGGAATATCATTAGGAGATGAAAAATTAATATGATAAACTGCAACAGGAATTACAGGATGGGCGATGTAGATGTCATTTGATTAAAGAAGAGCAGGTGATCGATGAGCAATTGGCAGAGTATGCTGGAGCTGGGGGGAACGGTGCAGTCAGTGGAAATTTGAGGGGATGAATGCTATGACTCCACTAATAATATCCTTCAAGCGATGGAATATATACCCCGCGAGACTCTACTTCCTTTGAGTTCATCACGCCAGATTTGAGCTTGACCAGCCAGCGAACCAATACGCCTGGTCCTTGCTGCAGAAGTGTGAAGCAAGGCAAAGCTGTGTGAATCAAGAACTTACCTCCTTTTAGTCATGATGGAAACCTATACGGGTATTTTAAGCAATTCAAATTCACCGTGGAAGGAGTTTCTGATTGATGGAAAGCGAAACTATTGCTGTCTGCTCTTGAGGTAGACAGCGCCAATCAAGTTACTTGCTACCTCCCAAACAGCTCAGCATCCTATGAAGAAATTAAGGCGATTGTTCTTTGGCTGTTTGGGGGTGCAACCAAGATGGGCTAACAAAAAGCTAATTTTCTGACTATACAATTTCACCAAGATGAGACCCTGTCAGATTTTGCTGAACGTTTCTCGGTGGAAGCACATGTACTAATCAGAGCTAACCTTTTATCCACTGAGGACATGGGTATTGTGATGATGGCAGCCATTGAACCATATTGGGAACTATCTAACGCTATGTCTCACATGTTGAATAAAGAGGCAGGACTTATTCAAATCATAAATACTTTACACCGACTCTCTGCCACAAACAGCGCCCCTAATATAGCCCAGCAACCCTCTGTTATCCCCGCACCAGAGACTTCAGAGTATGAACTACAGCGGCTATGCTATAATCCACCAGAACATATTCGTTTGTCATACAGATCTGCAAATCCTTTCTGACCTAGATATGGTCTGGCAGCTCGTTCCTGACCTTGAAAGCATACTGTTAATTATTGCACTGGTCCTTCAGCTGCATGTTATATATGTAAACCCTTCATGAATACTTGCTTCCAATACAACCGGAGGGGGCATTATGCGGCAAACTGCCCTAATAAAACACAATTGTCTGCATTACTGACTGAGGAGACCCCACAGGGAAAAGCTCAAGCGGAGTAGAGATGGGACGCTCTACCTCCACTAGGTCTAATCCACTTGTCCCGCAAAGAATCCCTCACTCCTAATTGGGAAGAATCCAAAGCTCAATTGGACGAATTACTATACCAACAGCTTCCATCAGGAAGCTCTGCTTCCGGGTCCAAATGTATAGATTCACCCTCAAACTCTGTGTTTCACCAGGAAGCGCTGATGCCATATGCATGGAAGATCTTGGAACAGACTGGCACAAGTATCAAGGATCCATCGATGGCTGCTACTTCTTTGGTAGGAGTCCACAATGCTATTCCAGTGGGAAAATCATCAATGAGTACCCACAGGTTGGCAAGAGCATCTCTCCTCTTTCTTAAGTAACAGTAAGCTCTTAAATGTACATGCAATAAACACTGATGGTTCCTCTTACTTGGAATGTACTTATAGCAACATTTTCGTTCAAAATACAAAATCCGGGCTATCATTGATACTGGAGCCCCTGTGAACATAGTCTCTACCAGGTTGGTGGCTAAGCTCCTGCTCAAACCGGATGTGGATCATCAAGTATTATACGGAACCATGGGGACACATAGAAATGTATCCAAAGGTGCATATAGTGCGTTGCCCTTACAATTTGGGTCTGTCCAGGCTTCCGCCCCAGAAGTGGTTCTGCTAAACAACAATTATATTATGCTAATTGGTGCAGCATTTATGAGGAAATTTGGTGTTGTGATAGACATGGCGGAGGAAACACTTTACATTTTAGGACAACAGATTCCTGTTTATTTTACCTCATGTGGAATCTCAATAGACTCATTCTGTTCTAGTCACATTAAGGTTAGCCTACAGCGACGGAGTAAACCCATGTGCTATTGATGACTGAAGTGACAGACTAGGGTCCTTCCCAACCAGATCTATGAATACAAAGGGATTCCGTTTCAAGCAGCTAGCAATTGGAGTATACCATCTGGACACCAATGCATAGTAGGACTGAGCTCGAAATCAATGTCACAAAAGGGCTTTATGGTGAAGACATGGCTCCTTATTAACCTCTCCAGCTTGAGCCACATGTGGCTCCAGGGTTTCTGCTACCTGGGAACGGAGAAGCGAAAGTTCTGCTAGAAAATTTACGAAAAGAGACCATAACAATCCAAGCGGCACCAAGTGGTGGCTTACTTACAGCTCTCCCTAACCCCAGTGGTAGAATAGAACCTCTGCCACTGCCTCACTGAGTTCAATTCCAGTACAGGAACTTTGGATAGGGGACAATTATGACTGTGTTGGCATTGCACACCAATGCCCAAACTGAGATAGCAAATAGCAAAGGCGGTTCGTGGAGTTCCTGGCCTATCATACGCTGCGCATGGAGGTTTTCTGGATTTTATCCTCCTTTCCCATTCATTCAATTTCCCCTCAATTGGTGCGGTATTATCCCCAGGTTGGCCCACCTCAAATAAAATAGACAACATATAAGTCCATTGATACTGTAATGAATCAAGATGAAGTTGTCAATTATCCAACTGAATTCTTGAATTCACTTGATTTGCCATGTATGCCGCCGCATGTTTTAACATTGAAAATTGGCATACCTATCATTCTTCTCCAAAACATCAATCCACCACAGCTTTGCAATGGTACCAGGCTTTCAGTGAAAAAGAAGATAAACAATCTCATTGAAGCTACAATCTTAAATGAAAAATAAAAGGAGAAGATGTACTGTTGCCACGCATCTCAATGATTCCAAAAGATATGCCATTTGAATTCAGACATTTACAGTTTTCAGTGTGACTCACATTTGCAATGACCATCAACAAAGCACAGGGACAATCACTACAAGTGTGTGGACTAAATTTGAAAAATACATGCTTCTCATATGGACAGCTGTATGTGGCCTGCTCACACATTGGAAAACCTTCTGATTTATTCATGTATGCACCAGATGGAAAAACAAAAAAATATTGTGTATCCAAAAGCGCTTCAATAAACAGAATTAAAACACAAACACTTTCTATCTTTGAGTGGCATTGCAATGCATGTTGGCTAATCATACTAATATTATCACATTAATTTGAAAACCACACAAACAAAGTTGTGGGAAATGGCTATTTATTTATAAGAAACCTACTTTAATTGAACTTTATAATTAAACTAACATTTTCATTATGCACATTATGAAACTCTGTTGCAAAGCATGGGTATTCTGCTAGTCTATATATAAATAAATAAATGTCTGTCTGTCTGTCCCAAATGCATTCCTATACCATTTATCCAATTGTGATGAAACTTTGGTAAGTTGTTGTGTGCATGCCTGAGAAGGTTTATAAATTTTAAAAAATATTATTTTAATAGTAAAATAAAAAGTTTTATATGTAACAAGTGAAAATCATATATATACTTTGATGGTATTCACTATATTGTTACAGCTGAGCAGTTTGATATTCAGCTGATTTGATATTTTAAATGGTTTTGTTAAGTGGTTAGTGGTCATTTGGGTATTTAACAAGTTTATCTAAATCAAAACTTTGAATCAAAAAGTTCAATTGATTTTAAAAATACCTCCTCTAGCATAATCAGCTCATCCCTCTCTCTCACAAATATCACTTTTTAAATCAAAAAGTGAACTGAACAAGAATTGAGAGAGCAACCAACTGCCAGTACGCACTGCAATTATAGACAGTGAACAAAGGCCAACCAACCAAGCATAGGGAAGTCAATTCGCCCATCTGTGTGCAGCACATAGAAATGGATGACTTGCCTGCGCAATATTAATTAACAATAATAATATGAAGGATACTATGATGGACATACCATCTAATAAACTTCCCACTGGCCCAAGCCCCCACATGACTAGAAATGGGGAAGGGCAATACAACACATGTACATCAAGTAATGATCTGGTGACACAAATGACAATGAAATGTGTGAACGCATCAATGGGTCACAGGGCCCTTGCGACTAGCACGGATAATGGGGTCAACTCCCTAGGATTGGTGATTGCTGACAACCAGATGACAAGAGAAACCTTCTGGGAGCAAGACCCAATTCTGAGAACAGTGGTTTTGGGAATATTCCCCACTGAACCACAACCAGTAGAGGGGATTGGGGCTTTTCAGGGTGAGAAAATTTTTGTGGAAAAAAAAACAAAAAACCTGGACAAATTATTGGTAGGATCCAAAACTGACTTGGAATTGACTGACAAAAATCAGCAGCTCAAACCAACAGAGCAAAGCTATAAAAAGTTTTCTACTGACATGGAGAAACTTACTGAAGCTGCTTAGGGTATTTGAGTGAAGAAGAAGATGGGCACCAATTATGACTAGGCCCAGTTGGGGGGGTGAATGGTCCCCAACCAAAATTGATTTAATGACATGAGAAAACTGTTGGCCATGATCCCTGATATACCATTGGGTGCAATCACTAACAAATTCATATTGACAAGGGGGCTCTAAATCAACCATGAATTGATAGCTGATCCTGAATGGACAATCAGGAGCAAAACCCAATAACTATAAGCTTTCAGAAGGGACTA